>NQLW01000808.1:491814-516195 GCA_002312845.1 Kalanchoe fedtschenkoi
AGATTCGACTAGACCCAAATTTTAAATTTGGGATATGTATAATTGGATTTTTGTATCCACTAGTGTATCCCCATCTGATTTTTTTTTTACAATAAATCTATTATTAAGAGGTCATGGGTGCATCGAGAACATCTTATCCATTAGAAGGGTGATTTTTTTTAAAAAAAAACATTATTTTGTTAAATAAAATGTTAAATATTCGCTGCTCATTATCATCCAATCCATTAATGTTCCATTTGATGAATATTAGTGTCCATCTAATGAATACTTTTCCATATTTGTTATATTTTTCTTCCATCTGATGAATATTGTGAATATAATTTTTCATCTGATGAAAGAAAAATTAATTAATGACAAAAAAAATATTTATTGAGAAGTTGATGCCCCCTAATAATTTATCTTCAAGTACAAAATGAGAGTCATGGAGCCAGTAGCTTTAATATTGTTTGACTCATGCACTTATAGTCACCGGTGGGTCCAAAAATTTTATTTAGATAAACAAAAAAGTATATTAAAAAAATTTAAAATAAATTTTAATATAGGATGTGTTTGACTATTTGAGTTTAAAATACAGTCAAAATTTAATATATGAGTTTTTTTTAAATATATTTTTATTCTTATTTTTTTGACTAGTGATCTATTTTAGACTGAACTATGATGATACTGCATGAATTGGGGTACAAATATAGGAAATAAAATAAAATCTGAACTGAGTTGGATGGGTTTATATTGTATTTGTGTTGCATCTGGTTGGACAACTCACAGCTATTCCATCTGTCCACCCAATAAAACTACCACTACTTTGAAATCACTTAAAAGTATAAAGAGATTAATTAGAATGGCTAATGCATATATTGCCATTAGTTGCACAAGAACTACGAGCCGAGGCTGGAGGAGATTTCGCAACTTCAAAGGCGGCAAATCAACTGGAGCTAGCACACTACTAAAAGAATGTTGATTTCTGGCAATAATTTGTATCAAAAAAATGATTAGAAATGTACTAGAAATAAGTTTTCAGTCAAAAATCGACCGTATTTTCAGCCAAAATCTGGCGCTCTCGATAAATATTTGTGAAAAATGTCCGGCCATTTCTCAGCCAGAATTTCCGACCCTTTGCGGCCCGTTTCCGTCCATCGAAGAGTTTAAAAGTTTTCGGTCAGTTTTTAGCCTTGTTATGACCAAAGAAATTTTTCGGGCAATTTACGCCGCTCATCGACAAGCTATTTTTCATATTTTTGGCTAGTTTCTAGTCACTAATTAATTTTTATTAATTTTTTAAAAGTTATTGTGTGATTTCATGAATCTGTTTCCAACTAGATCATTTGCTCATTATATAAACACAATGATTCAATAAAAACATATAATATAAAATAGTATTACAATCTCCAATAAAAATAGCACATAAAACAAACTAGTAGATCCTGATACATATAAATAGGCAGAAACCGCATGAGAACCTTGAATAGGTTACTTAGATGCTAATACACATAAAACATATAACAGCATAAAGACCTGAATAATAAATGAACTCAAAAAAGGAAACCATATAATTAATACATTGTTGTTTCATGTAAATAATGATTGGTCCACGTTTGTCCACATCGGTTCTCAATTTAAGGAGGTTCTCAGCTGATCCACCCTATATATATATAGGGGGCGGATCTGGTGAAAACCCTCCTGAATATGTAAATTGTGAACCACTATAATCCGTCGATTTGTTTTCCATCAATGCACCAGATTATTTTCATATAATTGATTTTTGTATTTACAAAAATATAGTTACGTTATTATATGGGTTCCTGATTTAACGCCGTCAAAAAATCATCCATATCCACTGATTCACGTCACTATCCCCCAATCTACTTCACCAAGCCCCACTCGCGTATCTCACCCCAACCGACTCCCACGAAGCCCCACTCCCGTATCTCTTTTCGCCGACTCTCTCCCCCATCTCCTTTCCCCGTCATCTGTCATAATCCTCGCTATTACCTCCTTCTTTTGTCCATCTGTGCACCGTCGCTGTCAGAACTGGTGCACATCAAACACAATAAAAATGGTGTACATCAGAACTGGTGCACATCAACCACAATAAAAATGGTGCATATCAGAATTGGCGCACATCAGAACAATAAAAATGGTCGCATCTCACCCCAACCGACTCCCCCGTATAGCTTTTCGTCGACTACTTCCCCTATCTCATTTTTCCGCCGTCTGTCATCATCTTAGTCGCTTTCACCTCCTTCTTCCGTCTGTCTGTGTACCGTCGCCGTCACAACTGGTTCACATCAGAACGGGTGCACATCAAACACAAAAAATGGTGCACATCAGAACTGGCGCACATCAAAACAATAAAAATGGTGCGCAGAGGACATGTCGATAGAGGTGGGAAGAGCATCGCCCGAGCGTGTGATGTCGTGCGAGTGAAGAAAACGAAACAAATAGGAATAGTAACGATCGATTAATGAGAGAGAATCAATTAAGAGATAATGACGCCACTAATTAGGAGATTACGATATCTATTAGATATTGTCATTAAAAAAATGAGATAATACCAAAAATTAGAAATTAAATTTGAATCGTCGGATCTAAAAAGATCATCGGATTTTAATGGTTCACAGTTTACATATTCGAAGGGGTTTTCATTTGATCCACTTCCTATATATATATATATATATATATATATACACAGACGAAGAAAGAAAAAGATACAAGGTTGTTTCAAGTTCATATCATTCTCTACTTGCCAAAATATTACCTCTGTAGGTGGTTTCGACGTCATGAGTAAGGACCAGAAACAACAAGTTCAAATCAATGGCGGAACTAGAAATTTTAATTTGGGGTACGAATTTTTTTTTTAAATTGAATGAGGTATAAAAATAAAAAATATAATATTTTTAAGCTTAATTCAGGGTATAAATTTTTTTTAAGCTGACTGGGGGTACAAAAATAAGAAATATCATATTTTTAAATTTAATGGGGGTACAAAAATTAAAAATATGTTATTTTTATACTAAAATATGAACGTTTGGTCGGAATTTGGGTGGACAACTGTCCCCCCTTGGATCCGCCCCTGGTTCAAATGTTGATGTGTAAATGGTATGTTATCATTAATTTTCAATTTTCTTTTTAAAAAAATCAAAAGAATACCATTTGTGTTAAGATTTAATTGTAATTTAAAATTGATTTAACTATTAAAAAAGCCTCTTAATATAAAAAATAATTTATTGAAAATAGTCAGTGATGATAGTAATTTCTAAATTTTACTTTTTCCTAATTTTAACATTAATTGTGCTTATTTATTTATTGCATTAGTTTCATTTTCTGAAGTGACATAATTACTAAAGAACAGGGTTGCCTAATAAATTATTCTGAATATGGGTGAATTTTCTTACAAAAAGTATTACATATTTGTTAAAAACACTAAAAATGCTCTGAGCTATTACTGGTTTCCTAGCCTTTCAAAAAACTAATTTGCAAAATAGAATCTACGTACATTTACACCCCTTTTCTGATATATCTGTAATGTTCTGAGTTGTTTTAATTAATCTAATAATTTAATTGAATCAATGTCTGTAACTAATCAAACCAAATACGAACCCCAAGCAACGTCGTAACCCCTCATATGTCAAAACTAAACCTGTTCACCCCACATGGGAGCATCATACATCGTCCATTAAGGGATTATTCGATTTGCAGTGTACGAGAGAGAGAAAGAAAAAAGGTGGTTTCAGGTCGATATCAATTAATCTCGGCTCACCGAAATTTCATTTGTAGTTTGTTTCCAGGTCATTGGGAAGGCAACACATTCTTCTAGTCCTCAGTTGTACATGTTGTGAAAATGGAACTGTGTGAAGAAGGCCATGGCCATGCATGCATTATATAAACAAGTAGCAAAGAGACATTCACAGCATCCTTCTCTTCTTCCATCAGTCGTCATGTCCTCCTCTCTCTCTACATATTTTTTCATCTTCTACATATTATCATTCCTACTTGTCGTTCTTCCTCCTGTGGTCACTTGTATCGCTTCTTCAGAGGGTCGTTTGATAGTGAAACTGGTCCATATTGACTCACCTGCATCTCCTTATCGAAGGAAGTATGACAGTCCCGAGCACAGAGATAAGATATGGACACAACTCGCCGCAAGCAGATTGCTGCAGATATATCATCATCAGGTCGCAAAGAAGGAGGCGACTGATGATCCTCCAATAAATCCATACAGTCCCCGCCTCAGCTTGGACCCCTCTGGAGTTTTTCTCGTTAGTTTGGGAGTGGGTACTCCAGTGAAACCGCAGCTGCTCGCCATGGACACAGGAAGCAGCGTCACGTGGGTAACTTGCGTAGCTTCACCATTCCAGGCTGGAGACTACTCTTATTTGAAGTCCACAACTTTCATGCGAGTGACTTGTGCGGACCCTGATTGTGTCCCATACGGAGCTTATTGTGCGTATCCAGCCGACGAATGTCCATTTACACTTAAATACATGAGCAGTGGCTTGATTAATGGGATTTTCGTGAAGGACACTTTAACTTTCTCAGAAAACCTAAAAGTCCCAAACATGATGTTTGGCTGTGGCTTCCCAGCAGACGCTCCTATTAGAGAAGATTTTACAGGTACAGGAGTGACGGGATTATCAAACCACCCTGTCTACTCAATGGCCACTCAGTTTGGGTCAGTATTCTCTTACTGTATTGGCAACATGCATGACCCGTCTTACGGCTTCAACACTTTGATCCTTAACGAGGGCTTACTGCTGGGCAACTCCACCCCAATCCTCAACATCATCTCCAAAAATTACGTCAACCTAAAAAGCATCACGGTAAGGGGAGAAGTTCTAGACATTAATCCGATTATTTTCGATAGGGATATTTCACATGGTGGCACAATAATGGACTCATCTTCTGCTAAGATCCTGTTAGCTGATGATGCTTACAACGCTCTACGAGAAAAACTGAAGCAAATCATGGCACCCGCCTCTGCTGAAGCTATGTGCTTCTATAACCTACAGCCTACTCAGGTACCGGAGGTTCAGTTCATATTTGAACAAGGAGCCAAACTGAGTCTGGGAATGGAAGCCCTTTTCAGCCCCGGACAGTCTACCCCCAATGTGCAATGCTTCAATGGTGTAAAACCCACATCAGTTACCCTAGAAGAGCTTCTTGTGAGAAACTTGACTCTTATAGGCATCAATGCTCAACAATTCCACAATATTGGGTATGATTACACTACTGGTAAAATGTATATTTCAAAGACTGACTGCGATGATCTACCTCTCTGATACATTTAGTGGTACTGGACTGGTAAAGGAGAGGACCTATGTCGTCACTTGGTATTAGTGAAAAGCTTTTATTATTACTTATAGCCATGTAAAAGTTCAGGTCTTCTTATTCAACCATTTGTAATGATGGGCGAGGAAGGCCACAAAGCGAATCACTTCCCAGTGTAAACTTTACTTCGGCTTGGAGATGCGAGCAGGCGCCAGCAGCTAAAAGGCACTCTAGGTGGCCGCCTAGGTGCAGGGCGGCTGCCAAACGCCTCGATCGGTGCTGGGTGCTCAAAAATCCGATTAATTGGATCAACCCCCGATTAGACACCGATTAGTCGGTCAAACAATTGAAAATCGATTAATTGACAACCGGTTAATTGAGATTAAGAAGCGAGTCTAATGTCTAAGTCTGTCTAACCACTATTCTAAAAGGCGCTCTAGGCGGCTGCCAAACGCCCTGATTCGGTGCTGGACCCTCAAAAATCCGATTAATTACGTCAACCCCAATTAGACAGTCCACCCCCGATTAGACACCGATTAGTCGGTCAAATAAAAGAAAACCGATTAATTGAGATTAAGAACTGAGTCTAATGTCTAAGTCTGTCTAACCAGTATTCTAAAAGACGCACTAGGCAGCCGCCTAGGCGCTGGGCGGCTGCCAAACGCCCTGATTCGGTGTTGGACGCCCAAAAATCCGATTAATTAGGTCAACCCCAATTAGGCAGTCAACCCCCGATTAGACACTGATTAGTCGGTTAAATAATTGAAAACCAATTAATTAAGAACTGATTAATTGAGATTAAGAACCGAGTCTAATGTCTAAGTCTGCTAACGCATTGAGAGAAGATGCCGATGCCTGAACGAGGAACCCTGATGGTCGACCAAAGATTGCTACGCCTCACTTTGAGCCGAAGGGAGTGTGAGTTTTGTCCTCTCTCTATTCTTACTTCTAATTTTGAATTTTTGTCTACTGTCTAGACTCTATATTAAATGAGGGTTTTTAGTTTCAGCAGCTTCAGCTTCAACCATTCACCCTATGACTCATTTGTTCTCAGTTCTCACTCCTACTGTCCTACGGTCCTGGTCAATGCTCAACGAGGATCTAAAATTTTGTAAGCATTTTTTCCAACTTGTCCTTCACATGGTTGCTTTCTGGTTTTTTTGTTGATGTAAAAACTAAGGAGTAAGGAGTAGCCAAAGTGCTTCCTAAATTAGTGCGTTCATAATTCCTTGATGTAAACATGAAGTGCAACTATTTCTTATTTGAAAATTTTTGACTCAATTTCTTGTAGAAATAAAATGCAGTTAATCTTCCTTTGGCCATTGAACTATTGACTTTCATTAAGTATTTCATTGGGTGCCTTGTATTGTGTAGTTGAATTCAGTTGACATTTTGGAAAAATCTCTTTTTGACATGTTTCTATGGTTAATTTTTTAAGTATTTTGTGTTTTCTACAGAAATGACATCATCTATGGGAAGTTTTTCAGCAGCATTAAATTCCGAAGCACAAGGATCTATTGACATTGAAAACCTTAAACGCAAATCAGATGATGTGGGATGCGAATATGGGGTGCTAGCCCTTTAGAATAATTCAGACAAAATCAAGTGTAAATTATGTTCCAAGATTTTGAGTGGAGGCATTAATCATTTGAAGTAGCACATAGCTCACATTAAAGGAAATGTGGTATCGTGTCCGAAATCCTCTCCATTTGATAAAGCAAGGTGCAAAGAATCATTTGAGGCCCCAAAACAGAAAAAAGAAAGAAAAAGAATTCATCTTAAGGCTATTAGGGAAGAAGTTGTCATTTCACAAAATGACATCAATGGTGAAGATAATGTTGAGGTTGATGGGTGTAGTAAGAGGGCGCGATCACTTGGGCCAATGGATAAGTTTAGCAGTCCAATATCAGTAATGGACTCTTCAGAAGACTTGCTTAAGAAGACAAGATAACAAAACATTAATGACGCATTGTTCAAGAGTAGAGGTAATGAAGTTCACGATTATTTGGCCCGCTGGGTGTATGAGTCGGACATTCCCTTCAATGCGATTAATAATGACTCATTTCGTCGATTTATTGAAGTTGTTGGTCAATTCGGCCCGGGATATATACCTCCTAGCCAATATCAATTGCGAGAACCCTTATTGAAACAACAGACTGAAAGAACAAAGCAGTCAATGAAAGCTCAAGAGGACGAATGGAAGAATAGTGGATGTTCGTTGATGACAAATGCATGGTCTAATGGAAAATGGAGAAGTATAATGAACATGTATGTTAATTCCAGACTTGGCACTGTCTTTATGTCTTCTATTGAAAGCTCAAGTGATGCGCATACAGGAAAGTTCATATTTGATTATGTGGATAATTCAATTGAAGAGGTGGGATATGACAATGTTATTCAAGTGGTTACAGATAATGCTTCAAACAATTAGTAGCAGCTAAGTTGTTAAAGTTAACAGGCCAGACAATTTTTGAACAACTTGTTCGAATCATACTCATAATCTTGCTCTTGAAGAAATAGGTATGACTTTGCATTTTGATTTCACTTGTTTATAATGTAATACTCATACATTCATAAGATAAGATAATATTTTTTATTTTTTATATATCAGGAAAGACTCCAAAGTTTAGATGTGCGATTGATGCTGCAAAAAGTTTGACAATACTTGTTTATGTGCATCATAAAACCTTGGCAATGATGAGAAAGTTCACAAAACAAAGAGATACAGTGAGACCAGGAGTTACAAGATTTACAAATTTGTTTATCACAATGCAAAGTATCTTAGAGAAACAAGAAAGTTTAAAAGGTATGTTCGTTTCTAAAGAATGAAATGATTGTAAATGGTCTAGCACTCCCAAAGGATTGAAGGCTTATAACACTATTGTAGTCCGTCTTTTTGGCCATCTCTTTGTGCATGTGTGGATGGTTTCAAACCCTTGGTGACAGTTCTTAGACTTGTAGATAGAGATTACAAGCCAGCCATGGGATTTGTGTACGGTGAGCTCAAGGATGCAAGGAAAGAAATCATTAAGGTTTAGAAGATTGTGAGAGGAACATATCAAGCGATCATGGATATTATTGATTCAAAAGTCAAAGACCATCTTGATTCCCCATTGCATTTGGCTAGGTATCTACTGAATACATTTTATTATTATCGAGATGATGAAGTGCAAAAAGATCCCAAATGTATTGGTTCCATCGTAACTTATATTGTGATGTTCTTTCCTCATGATTTGGATATACAAAACTTGGTCTCAAATGTGGAGTTGTTGGATTATAAAGAAATGAAAGGGATGTTTGGTAGAAAGTTGGCCATTCTGAGTAGAATAAGAAATGACTAAGCTTTTAATCCAGGTATGCTTACAAATTATCTGTATTTCACTTTCTACCTTGATTTTAATACAAAAATTTTATAGATTTATTTAACGATATATGTCTATTTTAGTTGGATGGTGGTCTAACTATAGATCAGAAACTCCATATTTGCAAATGATGGCTATGAAGATACTTTCTTTAACTATGAGTTCTTCAGGATGTGAAATAAATGGGAGTACCTTTGAAGGGATTAGATATTCAAGTACATTTATTTATGCAACTGTGTCTATTCGTTTTTGCTTTAGCATGATGTGATTTAATAGTGCAATCAAATTTTTACTATATATTTTGTAAATTTTGTAAATTATCTTATAGATTCTTACAAAAAAAAGGAGTAGACTTAACATTGAGAGAATGAGCCAACTTGTTTATGTGCAATTCAATGTGAAACTTGTCAACAAGGTAAAAAAAGTAAGGACCAAACAAGACATATTGCTAGCTAATGATGCTAGTATGGCTCGAGCATAGATTGTTGATGGTCCCAAGGAAGATGAAGAGTATCATTGTTCACCAAACATCAATATGCAAAGGGATGAAATCGAGCAAGTTACACAACCTCTTCAAGTTAGTCGGACTTTTAGAGAACTTAGAGAAGATGATTTTCAATCGGATGATGAAGAAGGAGTTGTTGAATTCACATTTGAGGATGTTGATCCATTTGTTGACTACTAGTTAATGTAGATATAAATTATTCTCTGTGACATTATTTTAAATGTTAAACTATTATATCAATTTATTATACATGATGTGTACGATTGGATGCTAATATAAATTGTTATATTTGTGTTAGACTTGGAATATGGAGATAGTCAATCAAGAAGAAGAAGTTAACAAAAAGAAGAGGTTGGAAATTTGAGCTACTTTTATTTGTAAGCAATATCAAATTTGTTTTGTCTAGCTTGAAGTGGCATGCGTGCCTTATTTTGACATATCAAGTCATCTCAAGCCTCACCTATGTACTTATGTTGACAATAACACTTGTTTTGTGGTGGTTGCTTTGACAGGTTTTTTCTTTTTTTATGTCATGTATATGTCGTCCTAGGTGCAAGTTATGCTTATTATTTTTCTTTTAAATTATTAAAGAAATTGTGATGTGATTGACAAGTTTTAAATTGAATATTTAATAATGATATTTTGTAATTACATATCTAATATTAGGTTAATATATTAATATATAGCACCTCTTAATCATCCGATTAATTCCCGCCAAACCGATTAGTCGCTAGGCCCCATGCTAACCCTTAGGACCACCAGCGCCTTTTAGAACACTGAGCGCCAGAGCATGCAGGCCGGTAGATAGACCATTGATAAAAATTGAACAGTCTCACCTTCCAAGGAGAACATGTATATTCATCCAAATACCTAATGAGAAAAACAGGTAGCCACTCTAATTAGCCAGTAGTATAATCATTTTTCTTTAATAGAGAAAAATAATAGACACCATTTTTTTATCGGATAACCACTTATTCCATCATTTATAAGAGGCGGAGAAATTAAACTCCGGCGTGAATTAGGCACCACATTTTTATCATGCACAAACAAAATTGTTTGGCAAACAATAACTTTTAACTTTTATGGAGTACATGTGCATTGAAATTGTTAATTAATAATTAAAAATAGATAAATAGGTGATGTCAAAGAGTACAAGAGAGTAATAAGGTAAGAGAAATAGTACTGCAAGTGATTTAGTAGCTAAAAATATACACCCTCCGTCGTGATATACATGTCATTTAAGGTTAAATTGAGTAGATTAAGGTGATATTTAATTCTAGCGGTTAAGCGAATTTAATATGCAAGGATTTAATGTATATTTCAAAAATTTTGAGTATAAGGTAGAATTAATGGATTATTACTGGTGTATAATTACTTTTGTATTGATTATGATAATGAAATGAATAATGTTTGAATTTTTAAGATAGTTGTAGCTATTAAATACGCATTGAAAAGTGATAAGTGACAAGTAAAAGTGGATAAAAGAATTCGATTAAGTGACATGTAAAATAGGACATCAGGAGTTCCACCTATTAATTGCTAACTGCAAAATACACAACGTTATCAGACCAAATAAACTTATCAGTTCTATAGATTCACTATGATATTTTTATTTTTTTGCGGATTAATAATCATATGTAACACCCTCAAAATATGTCAGGAACAGTAATTAAAAATTGAAGACAAAAAAACTCAAAAACGGCCCAAAAACCTGTCCGAAATATATTTTCGGGTTGCTTTGAGTCCGAAATATATTTTCGGGTTGCTTTGAGTGGTAGTTTCGGATAATTTTTGGGAGAGCGGGAACAAAATTAAAAAAAAACTAAAGATCACGAGATTGCTACGAAGGCTTTTTCGGCCTTATATTTTTCGGGTGTTTAGTGGAGATTTTTTGGGGCATTTCTTAGTACATTCTCGAGCATATTTAGGGATCGTTTCAGGCATAGATTGAGTAACAATGTCGGCCTAATATAAGATACTTTTAGGCACCTTTCGGATATTAATTGTGGGTCCATATCAAGCCATTTTAAGGTGTTTGATGGCTTTTTAATTTAGGTTAAATGATTTAGGATTTTTAGGATTTAATTAAGGTTAAATATTTTTAGGTTTAAATGTATGAAAATTATACATTAATTATAATATAATATTTTAAGTTAGGTTTTATGTACGTATTTTAATTTTGATATATCATTTAATGTTTACGGTTATAAGAATATTTAAGAGTTTACATACATACATATATAGAGAGAGAAAGAGTGGGTCAGTTGAGAACCTCCTTAAGTTGAGAACCTTGTGGACAAACGTGGATCAATCATTCTTAATACAAAATGACCGTGTTTTGATTATATGATTTTCTTTTTTATCTTTATTTATTATACTTTCATAATTATCTTTTAGTAACATATCTTAGTAAATCTCACTTTTGATTTCAATGAGCAATTTTAATCAAATCATATATTTAATTATCCTCTCTTTCCTTCCATTCCACCGTTTATAGTGATTTTAAGATATTAACGACCCATTCTCCAAAGAAACCAACACTCCATCCATGGCTATCATCCAAATTGAAACACACAAACGACTTCTTATCCACCAAAACTCCCCACAATCCATCATTAAATTCTAGCAATCAGCCACTCCAATCCATGACAAACACCCAGATGAGGAGCTTTCATGGCGACCCATCGATGGCGAGATCTGGGAGTTTGAGGCCGACCGAGGAGATGTTGGCATCGTTACTGGAAGGTATTTCCGATTGATTTGGTGTTGATGTGGGTGTCATTGTGAACTTGGTTCAGGCCGGTCGGGGAGATGTTGGCGTCGTTTAATATCAAGATCCAGAAGTCTGAGGTCGCCTTCTCTTCATCTAGTGTTTCAAATCCGCAAAGGGGGATATATTTGGTTTCGATTCCTTCTGTGGTGACTTTTCTAATTATAAAAACATTTATATTAATCACATCTGTTTGATTTGTAGCACAGTTACTCATAATTTTACATCGTTATTGTGGGTGTCATTTGTTGATGTAAACTTGGTTTATTGGATACAAATTAGGTTCAATAAAAACTATTGCTCAATCTGCTACATCGTGGAGGCCGCATCATACCTTATTCAAAATAACACAAAGCGTGTCAGTCACAAATCTATATATAAGAGGCACGTAAAAGATCTAATAAAAGATGATTTTTAGTATAGTCAAATATTAGGTCGGTTTTAGAGTATTTCTTTAGATTTATGTATAGATTTTGTATATATGTAAATTGTATATCAATCATTAATTGTATTATCATTATTATAATAGAATTTAGACATGTAGTGTAAAATAATAAGTTTGTTTTTCAAAGTAGTTACCAAGTTAAAACACATAAATAAAAATTAAAACATAAATACTGAAGTTATGGTTCTTGATTCAGGTGGATAGGTGGGCGAACTAATCACCCTAGTTAAAAGGCCCATAAGCATCAATGTCTTCACCTGGATGATGAGATGGTCTAGCGAAAGACGGTCTGCTGCAGTACTAAGCAGAGAAAAAGCATAATATATGTTGTTGGCTGCGCCTCGACTCTATCTGGAAGTCATGGATAGCTTGACACTCTGTGCATTTGTGCCTCAAATAGCTCCAACTTTTAAGTAATTTCATCATCATTCATGTGCTCTCCGCTGAGCGATGAGTGAGCATATTACAATTTTTGGATTGCGATTTGTAGAAGTTCACTTGACTACTCCCAAAGCCTCTATACTCATTATCACTGTCAATAGATGTTTTCTAAACTATGGACCATAGTTGTAGCTCCTGCTATGCATGAGGAAGAGATGCAAAGACATTATCTTCTACTGTAGGTAGGAGCCTGCAAGACCGCTTCCATTTATTCCTACATTATGGTCAAAGGATTGATAAGCAGTGAAAGCATCGATCACACATACTTTTTAAAAATGGATTATTATTTTGTGGTACTCACACAGAATTGTAATGCTTGTGGGTCTACAAAACCTATCTCCTTGCTTAACTAATTGGCAATATAGAATTCAGTGGGAGGGATGAGTTCTCTACGCCGAGCTGCCTGCTTGTTAGTTTGAAGATTATGTTTTAGTGTTAGCATAAAGTTTATGTTGGAAATGAATTAGCTTGAAAACTAAATTACTCGTGTGAGATTATGTTGCATCTACCAATTTGTTGTAAGTTATGGAGGAATGTTCGAACCCTTGATGATGAACGTAAGGCGGCTTGTTCTTTCCTTTGGCATTTGCTTTCCCAGTGACTATCTGTTTAGCAAGCTTAGCATCTTCTCATTGTTTCTGGAGGATGAGTGGGACATGCTCCAGTCTAACAAATTCATGCATATTGTACTCAGTGACATCATCCTTTCTCTTCTTGCATTTTGAGAATGTGTCACTGATGACTTTTTGAATCTTTACCTTATAATGCCTTTTGGCCTTTAGTTTGTCATTTGGATGTCATGCAAACATAACCTGTAATTGTAAATGGAAAAACGCAAAGTTTGTTAACTATTACACGACTAGATATATAATTATGGAGATATTTAAACAGAAAAAAGTAGTGTCAACCTTTACCTTAAACAGTCTCCACCTCTTGTCCCTATCTTCTTTTGGGGTGTCATTGTATGTATAGTAAGATTCGTTCTAATTTGTCATCAAGATCTCATGCCGAATCATGTGCGAGATGTTATTGGAGATTAAACTTGCATATACAATATTACCTTAGTTGTGAAGTACATATAAATTTAAATTGTACATATTTACAAAATAATAATCACATTGGTGCTTACTACTTTGACGAACATGGTGCAATAAACACTCTCCCATTGGGCATCCTCTAACTCTGAATGAAACTATCTCATGTCTTTGCATCATAGCAGGGTGCCAGTTGTTGCGGCGATGGTGGTTGGACGATGGGTGGTGCCTCAAGATCATCATGCTGATTTTCATATCTAGCACCCTCACGATCGGTGGTGTTGTGTATGGCTGAACTACTACTTGGCTCGGGATACCGGATTGATGATGAGCCATATCAAAAGGATGTGTCACGCTGTAGATTCAGCCTCATCAAATACGGATGCAAAAAATCAGAATCCATCATGGGCCATTTCTGGGGGGAAGCTGTCAAGCAAAATGGGAGGCGGCATACTGTAAGACGAGGAAAGGTAAGACAACTACGGGGTCATGCCTGTCTACATGGCAAAAGCATTCAACTGATCATCGAGAATCAGACTGTAGAATTCCTTTCCCACTAGTTGTGTCTGGGACCTGACGAGGTATATGCTCGTAGGAGGCAATGGGGTGTAGCCACAAGTAAACCTCATAACCTTGAGTGTTTTCTGATGTGTCGTCAGCTGACTCAGGTCCTATCTCGATAACCGCGATCTACCTCATATGTGTTGGCAGTTGCTATCTGACACATCTGTTATGTGCAAAAATATTTTAAGATAAAAATGACGATACATTATGTCGGTGAAATTAAGGAGTAATATGAAAATATTTTAATATATTTTTGTTCAAATCACTAATTAACTAACTAATCTTCATAATCGTTATCTTTTTATCATCATCCTCTTCCTTATCCTCCTCAAAATCCTCCTCATTGTCATCATGTGCATCTTCGCGTACCATATTTGCGTGATGCAGATCTTTGAGCTTGATAGATTCCTTCTCGTCGATGCTTAATTTAGGAATCAATTGGACAGCATTTGTTAGTTTCACCTGAAAAAGCCTCTTGAAGCTCATTACTTCTAATGCACTAACATGACTTCATCTTGCATATAGCCAACATGTCTTTACTGTTCAAAATCTTATTTGACCTTGAATGAGTGGCAAAGTATACTTGTGACGCATTTGCAGCCAATACAAAAGAGGGGTATGTTAGTAGAAACATGCACATTTTTACAAGCATGAGTCCATGGTTTGTGAAATTGATTCCTCATTATTTTCTATCAAACCACCGATCTTTGAACAAGACCGCTTGCATCAACAATATTTTAAAATAGGTAAGCTCATATATGTCAACAAATTTTCCAAACCATAAAGTCTAATTGCCATGCATGTCCATACCCACACCTGAAAGTCTACTACGTACTGTCTTTGATAATATTGTCATTCATAGACTCTCCAATGTGAAATTCCTAATTCTTCACTTCATTTTTAAAAAATATATGCCTTTGGATATGATTTTTCTGCAACTATTTTTAACCAAGAAGATGATAGATTACTTCCTTGAAGATGTGCATAGTCATGAAACCAGCCCGTGAACATTTCTGCCACAACAAAATTCACCATCGAGTAAGTCCACTTGTCGTAAGGCACTTTATAGTGTTATGAATTTCACATATGCACGCATTGAAGTTGTTTAGCATTGGTCATTACTCCCTTAATTTTGGCATCATATATGTTCCAACTTACTTAATCAATGATATTCCAGAATGTTGGACAGATAAAACTACTTTGCCGCGCAATGCTCCTCTTTAGACAATGTGACACGTCGAAACCATCCTGAACAATTCTCATGGTGGTTGAATACGGATATCGGAGTTTTGATCTTATCATAGATACATCAGCATTAGAATTGGAATGTCCGAAGGACTCTGACAAGTATGCTGCTTCCTTGTGTATATAAGTGTTTATCATAGATGTCTTGGCATGTCTCTCATTTGTACACTACTTATTCAACACATGCATGTACCTCTTGAATAGATACAACCATTTATATTGAATTGGACTGCCTAACAAAGCTTCCTCTGTAAAAAAAACTATTAGATGTACCATGGAGCCCCAAAAATTAGGAGGGACTTAGTTTCCAACTTACAAAGAGCATCGATTATGTTTTCATTGAGATCACATAAATGCTCCACACGGAGGGCAGAATCACATATCTTCTTAAAAATGTGGCTGACTCTGACACTAACTTTCATATTTACGTTGAAAGCATACAGTGGAATGCAATCGATAGTAGTTGTTACATGAACCAAACACAGTCATGACTTTTTATTTCCACCAGCTTGCGATTATCATCATCAACACAACTAGGGGTGTAAGAATTTTAGGTTGAACCATAACCCAATCCAAATAAACCCAATTAAAGTGAATTCGGGTTAAGTTATTTTATTTGGGTTGGATTTTGGGTTGTACTTTTTGGGTTGGGTTGGTCTTTGGATTGTATAAATTGAATTCGGGTAGACTCAATTTGTAAAACACAATCCGAGTTAAAAATATATAAAAAATTAAAATAAATATAAGAAAATAAATTTTAAATTTTTTTAAAAAAAAGTTATTTTTTTAATTCTTTATTAATAAAAGTAAATGGGTTGACCCAAATTCAACCCAAATTAAGAGTTTTGAATTTGGGTTGGGTTGGGTTGTTTTGGATTTGGATTGGGTTTGGGTTTGGGTTGGGTTATTTTATTATAAATGAATTTGGGTTATGGGAAACCCGACCCAATTCAACTTTCGACTCGTATTTACACCTCTAAACATAGCTAGTCAAGTTGGACACAAAACCATTGGAAAAGCTCAGTTGTTTGACCCCTCGACACACTTCAATGCCCTCGAAATCATCCAGCACATACTTTGCTTTAGGCAAGAAAAAGTTGTTTCTGATATAAACTGGCTCAAGAAATTTTTTTGGTACAAATAGCTTTAATGTCTAGTCTGGAATCAAGGTTGTTCTTTGATGTTTTAAAACCTTCATAATTATTTTAAAAAATTATCAAAGATATTTTTCTCAATGTGCATCACGTCCAAATTGTGATTGAGTAGATTGTATTTTGAGTATGGGAGATCTCAAAAATGCCCTTCTTTGTCCATTTGTGGCTTTCGCCATATTCCGAAAGTTTTCTGACCATAGATGCATCTGTGATCCTTGAACAATGACATATCTCCTCATTTATGATATCCTTGCTAGAGATTCTCACCGTCTGCTGTCCTCCCTCCATAAAATTCTTTCGAAATGACACTTGGTTTGTCTGTACGGATAATTCATCGGTAGAAACTTACTATGGCAGTCAAACCATGTTGTCTTCCTACAATTATGAAGAAAACTTCTGATGTTTTGATGCATGCAGACCGGGTATGCAAGTTTATCTTGGTTTTGTCATCCTGAAAGCATGGCGTGAGCAGAAAAATCATTCACAATTCACATCAAGACGACTCGCATTTGAAAGTTTGCATCTTTTAAAGGGTCAAATGTTGGGACTCCAACTTTCCAAAAAAGTCTAAGCTCATTTATAAGGAGCTACAAGTATAAATCAGACCTCGCACACTGAAAATCATGCATGTCAAATATGGATAATGTTCATTCATGCATAAGCATTGGGGTAGAACCTTTATCTGATACAATCAACTCATGAATTTTTTATATGAGTTGTTACAGTATGTGTGGTATATTAGATTAATTGCTGGGTGGTGGTAGGTTTGATTTATCGTTGGTCAAATTTGTCGCCGGACAGTGGTAGAATTTGTTGCTTAGCTCCGCATAAGATCATGAAACGCAAGCAAGAAGTAGGCATCAAGCCCCGTAAACAGGCGAGATTGGCCCGAAAAATCCCGATTTCATCCGGAATGGGTGTGAAAATGATTTTTAAAAAAGAGTCTCTTCAAAAAGTTTCCAAAATTCTATGACGGGTGGCAGTCTTAATTCCTGCATAACAGCTTCAACTCTTAATTTTACAGACCTAAATCTTTCTCGTTTAACATCTGTAAGTTACTATTTAATAAATGTAACACATTTAATAAATGTCTAATTAAAAAACATAGTGACACAGCCTTAAGTAACGGGTCTTACTCCTACACCTTTTTCGCCTTATTTTACTCACATTTTACACATTTAGATGTGACGACAAACTTAATTAACGTAACAGACTAGTTAACCTAATTAAAACCTTAAATAACGTAACAAACTAATTAATCTAATTAAAATCCTAATTAATGTAATAACTAAGTATATCAAATTTACAAATTGCGTATTTTAGTAATACCCTTAATTAACGTAGCAGTCAATTATATTATTAAGTATTTAAATTTTAATTAAATATTTACTAAAAATTTCATGCACATTTTAAATTAAATATCCAAAAAAATAGTTAATATATGAAAATTTTTTTTAATAAACATTAGACCCCAAATCCTATACCTTGCACTAAAATAACATGTTCCCTAAACATACATATACCCTAGAAAAATATAAACTCTAAACAAACAACATTCGATTGGAATCTGAAATTGGCTGATATTATTGGCCTGAAATCACCCCAATAGGACTGAAATACGTTAGATTTAATATCTCATGTACTTATGGTTTTATAATTGCAATTAAAGTTTACACATGGTGATGATTAGTGTGGTATTATGATTGGAATTATTGGGTGAAAATCCCTCTCTGTTATCCTATTAAAGTTAAGAAGCTTAAGAGTCAAGTGTTTATGAAGAAACTTAAGGGTCTATGGCCTTTGTACAATTAAAATGTCCATATTAAGAGCATGAAGTCCAAAGGGCTATGGGAATTAAAATTTTAGTGTTATTGTACAATTTAAGTGGCCATATTAAGTTGAAAAGTTTGAAAGTCTATGGTAATTACAAGAGACAAACTCATACATTATATATACTCTCTTATGGATCCTAAACAATACACTTAGAGAAAACACAAAAACACTCATTAGAGAAATTCTCCTATATCATCAAGGAGCAAGCTACAAAAATATAGGATCAAAGAGAGAAAGCACATAGGATCATTCAAATCATTGTTATGGATCCAAGTAAATTTCCTATGTTTCTCAATTATGTTTTTAATTCTCATTATCCATATTTGGTGGATTTAAATGTTTGTAAGTGGATTTTGGGTTAACGCTTCCGTATTACATTCACATATCAAAATAATATTTTACTGATCTAATATTGATTTCGATGTATTAAATTTTATATTTGGTATCAGAGTCTTCTTACAAACTATTATTTCACCAAATTAGGATTTATGGATCTTGGGATATAAAATTGAAGATAATTAATTAAATTAGATATTTTTGATAATTAGAGATTTTATCAAATAAAGTTAATTAATTACCATTAATTTTATATTACTATTTAGACATGGTTAATTAATGATGATATTTGTTTTTAATATCGATTGAAAATCTCATTATATTATGAATGAAATTTGTTCATATCAAGTATCGGATTTTCTCAGACGATTTCAAAAACAAAATTCATAGCCACATAAATTAAACATTTATATTATGAAAAGTGTGTTAGTCACAAAAGTGGTCCACTTGTATGTTGGTTAAATATTTAATTATGTGTATGAAAATATTTATTTTATTGCGCTATAATGACAATTAAAGGTAAATAAATATTTGTGGTCATTATAATATAAAGTTATAAGGTCACCCAAAGATGAATCATTACTTGTATTTGATGATAATTAAAGTAATTGTTTATCATATTTCAATTAATATATTAAGAAAATTTAAAGATGTCTAATGTATTGATTGAATTTTATTAACAATTAATAAAAGATATAGCGTGTTATGGATTGATGATGGTTGCATTTGATTTTGACCCAAAGGTAAATTTGAATGCATGTTTTTGTTTAACTGTCTGAATTATTAAATGATTTAACTCAAAGCATTAAATATGAGATATTAAATGTTTGCAGTTTCTTTAATGAATTCAAGTGTCATTGGAATCAAGTTCAATGGGCTTAATTATAATGAGTGGATCGAATATTTTAAGTATAATGCTAGCGTCTTATGTATCGATACAACTCTAGGTATGGATAAACCCACTAAACCTAATGATTCTTGTAATGAGGCAGAAAGAGAGTTATGAGAGGCATGAGAAAGGTCTAATCGGCTGCTTTTAAGTTTCTTGAAATTGAGCATTGCAGAGAATGTTAGACTTTCCATGCCAAGAACAACTAATGTGAAGGAATTTCTAATTGAGATGAAGAATTTCACCAGTATAGATGTTATTGATAAGTCTGTAGTGGCGACTCTCATGACAGATCTATCGACTAAGAAATATGATATTAGTCAATCGATGCATGATCACCTCACTCACATGGTAAATGTGGCGAATAAGCTTAAAGATATAAATATGGAAGTGAATGAAGCTTTCCTAGTACAGTTCATTCTCCAATCCTTTCAGGGAGAAGAATTTGAGAGATTCCATCAAGGATATAACTCACTTAAAGAAAAGTGGAATCTTTAGAAAAAAAAACTAAGGCCATGTTATTACAAGAAGAAGCAAGGCAAATAGCAGCACTGAAAGTAAAACCCGCTGATGTCCATTTAACTGTTCATAGCACTGCTAATGTTGCCAGCAGCAGCAAGACATCAAGTAGTAAAGAAACGAAAAAAGGAAAGCAACTCATGAAAGTTAAGGATGATGCACAGAAAGCAAAAAAATGTCATTTCTGTGGAAAGGCTGGACACTTCAAGAATGAATGTCTACAACGTAAGGCTTGGTTCAAAAAGAAAGGTATACATAATGTTTCTGTATGCTTTGAATCAAATTAAATTGAAGTTCCTTCTAATACTTGGTGGTTAGATACTGGTGCAACTACTCATGTTTCACATATTTCACAAGGATTCCTTACGATCCAGCCCATAAAGGAAAATGAAAAGTATATTTCATGGGAAACATGATGAAAGCAAAGGTTGAAGGCATTTGAACTTACAGATTGATTTTAGATACAAACTATTGTCTGGATCTAGAAAAATGTCTTTATGTACCTGAATGTGCTAGAAATTTTGTTTCTGTTTTGAGATTAGATATTATGGGTTTGATTTTAGATTTGGAAATAAATGTTTTTCAATGTATCGACAGAAATGTCTTTTAGGGGTTGGGGTCATTGTTGGATGCATTGTATTGCTTCAATTTGAATTCACAATTCTCTAATTCCTTGTTTAATGTTGAATGTGGTGTTGTTGTTAAACGTAGTGCACTATATGAATCCTTTACTAATTTGTGGCATAAAAGACTCAGTCATATATCCAAGGAAAGAATCATGAGACTTGTTACAATGAAATTTTGTCTCATTTGAATTTTACTGATTAGGATGATACATGTGTGGATTGCATTAAAGAAAAGCAAACCAAACACATATAAAAGAAATCAGCCACACAAAGCACGGGATTGATCGATTTAATTCATACATACATTTGTGGTCCATTCGATGTTCCGTCATGGGGCGGAGAATAGTATTTCAGTAACTTTATTAATAATCATTCAAGATACTGTTACCTTTATTTACTGCACAAAAAATTTCAATTAGTGGATATTTTACAAACATTCATTACCGAGGTTGAAAGGCAATTAAATAGAAAAGTCAAGATAATTACATCAGATAGTGGTGGTGAATATTACGGTAAAACAACTTAACTTGGACAAGTTCCAGGTCCATTTGCAAAGTTCCTTGAATCTAAGTGCATTTGTACACAACATACAATGCCTAGAACACCACAACAAAATGGTGTGGTTGAAAGCCAAAATCGTACTTTAATGAAAATAGTTAGAAGTATGATGTCTAACAGTTCTATACCTGTTTCATTGTGGATGTATGCATTAAGGACGGCTGCATACTTATTCAACAGGATTCTTAGTAAGACAGTTCTTAAGACACCTTAGGAACTGTGGACGGGAAGGAAACCAAGTTTGAGGCATCTTCGTATATGGGACTGTCAAGCTGAAGTGAGGATTTACAATCCACATGAAAGGAAACTGGATCCAAGAACCATTAGTGGTTTCTTTATAGAGTATCCTGAAAAATCTAAAGGTTATAAATTTTACTCTCCTAATCACAGTATGAGAATTATTGAATCTGGTAATGCTCGTTTCAGTGAGAATGTCAACATTAGTGGGAGTAGTGAAAGTCGTAATGTAGAGTTTAAAGAAATATTGGTGGAATCATCTATATCTAATGTTTCTTCTCAAGTTATTGTTTCTATTACTGTTGCACATGCATATAGTATTTATGAGGAGCAACAACAGATTCTAGTTCATACTCTACATAATAGTGTTGTAGTTAATGAAGGAAAAAATGATAATGTTCAAGTTGATGAACAAGTGCAACCTCAATAGGAAGTAGCATTAAGATGATCAAGTAAAGTAAGAAGATCTGATACTCCTGAAGATTATGTTGTGTGTGCACTTAAGCATGAAAGTGACTTGAGAATGGATAATGATCCAATCTCATTTAAAGAAGTTGTGAAAAGTAATAATTCTTAAAGTGGGTATAATGTTATGAAAGAAGAGATGAAATCTATGGTAGATAACAATGCCTGGGTAATGACAAAATTGCCGAAAGGTTCTAAAAGAGTTGGCTGTAAGTGAGTCTTTAAGACCAAGCGAGACTCTATCGGCAATGTCGAAAGGTATAAAGCCAAACTTGTTGCCAAAGAATATACTAAAAAAGATGGCATTGACTACAAAGAGACTTTCTCTCCTGTATCAAAGAAAGACTCTTTGAGAATTATTATGGCATTGGTAGCTCATTATGATCTTGAGCTTCACCAAATGGATGTAAAGATCGTCTTTCTTAATGGAGATTTAGATGAGGAAGTTTATATGGACCTACCACAAGGTTTTGAGATCACAGGAAAAGAAAGTCTAGTATGTAAATTGAAGAAGTCAATTTATGAATTAAAACAGGCTTCAAGACAATAGTACTTAAAGTTTAATAATATCATAGTGTCTTATGGATTTAAAGGAAACACTGCGGATGCATGTATCTACATGAAAATCAATGGAAGCCGGTTTGTAATTCTTATATTGTATGTTGATGATATTCTTCTTGTTGCTAATGATAAAGGCATGTTGCGTGATGTTAAAGAGTTTCTCTCTAAGAATTTTGAAATGAAGCATATGGGTGAAGCATCTTATGTGATAGGAATAGAAATATTCCGTGACAAATAACAGGGAGTATTAGGATTGTCTTAGAAAACCTACATTAATAAAATCTTAGAGAGATACAGAATGGATAAAAGCTCAGCTAGTCCAGTTCCAATTCAGATAGGGGACAGTTTCAGTCCATCTCAATGTCCTCAGAATGATTTTGAACATAAAGAAATGGAAAATGTTCCCTATGTCTCAGTGGTTGGAAGTTTGATGTACACCCAAACTTGTACGCGACCAGATATTAGTTTTGCTCTCCGAATGTTGGGCCATTATCAAAACAATCGAGGAGTACATCATTGGAAAGATGCCAAGAAAGTCTTATGATACTTACAAGGCACTAAAGAATACATGCTCACGTATAAAAGATCAAATGATTTGCAAATAATTGATTATTCGGATTCAGACTATGTCGAACGTGTGGATACAAGAAAATCCACTTTTGGCTATTTGTCCTTTTAGCTGATGAAGCAATTTCATGGAAGAGTGCGAAGCAGTCTGTCATTGCTACTTCCCCTATAGAGGCAGAATTTGTAGCGTGTTTTGAGGCTACTATTCAATCATGGCTACGAAATTTTACCTCAGGTTTGGACATTGTCGACATTATTGCCAAATCGTTGAGAATTTATTGTGATAATACCGCATCTTTTTTCTTCTCTAAAAATGATAGATACACTAAAGGTGCCAAGCATATGGATTTAAAGTATCTATCTATCAACTACTACAGATTTTCTCTTTTACCATGCTTTATAATTTTACCACGTTTATTAGGTTTGTAGGCACAACCTATATTGATGTATTTTTTTGTTACCTGTATCTAACACAATTAATGATTTATATAATGTATTTCTTCTTTTAGTTTTGAATATAATTTGTATTATTGAAATTTTATAAAAGTTAAAAAATTTCAGATTTTAATTTGTAATTTTTTTTTATATATATAATCTTTTTTTTTTCCGCAACAAACCATTCATTTTTTTTTTGAAGTACAGAAAAAGGGTGAATGGAATTCGGGAATAGGGATGGTACCCAGTCTACCCGACCCACCCACCAGAAAAGCATGAAATTACATTCCTCTACGCACGCCTAAAGGACCCAACCCGAATACCATCCTCGCGAAGAGCCTCACGCACCGCTAGAGAGAAACACTGAGGAGAAACTCCAACTAGCGGGCCAACATCTAGGGCAAAACTAGCAAGCCTGTCAGCTACATGATTGGCCTCACGAAGCACATGAACGATCTGGATGCCATCTAACTCTTGCAAAATCTTCCGATACACATATACACACGACCATGGACACTCCCCTTCTCCCCTGAGCGAATCAACTAGGACTTTTGAATCACACTGCAATTC
>NQLW01000808.1:518816-545004 GCA_002312845.1 Kalanchoe fedtschenkoi
TAACAAGGACAGTTCTGGCTGCATAAGATAGGGATTTATTACTCCAAGAGTTCATTCTGTAAGCTAGATCTTCAAGGAGGATAGCACAATCTGATGAAGTAATTTTCTTGCAGTCTAAAGGAACTCCAAGGTACTTGACAGGCAAGACTCCTCTGGTGAAGCCAACCTGATGAGCAATGATAGCAGCAGATGTAGTAGATAGGCCTCCCAAGAATATTTTGGTTTTGTTCTGGTTAACGAATAAGCCAGATGTCACAGAGAATGAGTCCAGAGCCTGCTTGATGAGGCTGATAGGCTGGGTGCTGCCATGGCAAAATATGAAGAGGTCATCAGCGTAAAGAAGGTGATTAAGATGAGTCCTTGAGCACTTAGGGTGGTATTTGAAACCAGCAGATGCTCTGAGGGATCGAAGTTGCCTTGAGAAGACTTCCATAGCAAGGGCAAATAGGAGTGGAGAGAGAGGGCAGCCCTGCCTTAGGCCTTGTTTACCAGAAAAGTATCCAGTCGGGGCACCACTGATGAGGACAGAGAAGTGAGGATGAAAGACACAATTCTTTATCCAGTTAATGAAGATGTTGGGGAAACCATAGTAGTGGAGAGCTGCTGTGAGGAATTCCCAGTTAACGGAGTCGAAAGCTTTCTTGAGATCTATCTTTATGCAACATCTATAAGATAAATTCTTTCTTGAGTATCCAGAAACCAGGGATTGAGCTAGCAGAATGTTGTTTACAATATTACTTCCTTTGATGAAAGCGCTTTGTTCATTTCCCACTATTTTTGAGACGCAGTCATGCATTCTTCTAGAGAGAATGCTGGTAATAGTTTTGCAGATGGTGTTACATAGAGCTATGGGCCTGTAATCATTGGGGGTAGAAGGGTGTTTGGCTTTGGGAACTAATGCCAGCAATGTATGGTTGATAGATTTAGGCATTCTGGAGTTGCTGAAATATGTCTTCATGGCAGTGCAGATGTCTGGGCCAATGATAGGCCAGCTAAACTTGTAAAACTTGGCATTGAAGCCATCAATCCCTGGACTTTTAGTGTCATTCATTGCGAAGAAGGTGTCTTTTATCTCCTCATCAGTGACAGGGCTGCAAAGGGGTTGGATATCATCTTCATTGAGAAGTTTGAAAGTCTATGAAAATTACAAGAGACAAACTCATACATTATATATACTCTCTTATGGATCCTAAGCAATACACTTAGAGAAAACACAAAAACATTCTCGAGAAATTTTCCTATATCATCAAGGAGCAAGCTACGAAGATATAGGATCAAAGAGAGAAAGAACATAGGATCATTCAAGTCATTGTTATGGATCCAAGTAAGTTTCCTATGTTTCTCAATTATGGTTTTAATTCTCATTATCCGTATTTGGTTGATTTAAATGTTTGTAAGTGGATTTTGGGTTAACACTTCTGCATTACATTCACATATCAAAACAATATTTTACTGATCTAATATTGATTTTGATGTATTAAATTTTATAAAATATTGCCCCGAAACCACCTGTAAATAGGTCCGAAAATTGGTTTTTTAAATTGCATTAAAAATTAATTATGCGCCTTCCAAAAAGAATTAAATTGGCCTACCCAAAAAGAATTAAATTGTCGGAAATAGGTCCACCGTCCAAATATTAGGTTTTTATTTTTTATAATTTTCCAAATAATCCTGCAACAGATTTTTCGTGTAAAAAGCGGAAAAAATTAAACTTTTGGTAGTAATTATGGTGCTTGCATAATACTCTCTCTGTCCTTTAATACATGTCGTTTAAAGTTAATTAGAGTAGATTAAAGAGAAGTAAATGCTAACGGTTGAATATATTTAGTGAGTGGGTGGATGATGTTTTTTTCAAAAAAATTGTGCAAAAAGTAAAATTGGTAGATTGTTACTGGTGATAAATGATTTTTTTATTGATCATGATAAAGAAGTGATTAATGTTTGATGTTTTAATGTAGTTGTTGATATTAAATATGCATTGAAAATTGTTAAGTGAAAGTAAAAGTTGACAAAAACATTCAGTTAAGTGACATGTAAAAGAGGATTAGACGAGTAATGTAGATGGGCAGCATGGATAGATATTATATAATGTGGTATTATTTTATCTCAAGTAACCCCAAAACCTGATGGCTCAAGTTGTAGAATCAGCTTAGAAATGAAGAGAGTAGAGCATGGTAATTCCGTAAGGCAACTGCTCTTCCTTCCAACTTCTGATCATTCGCTCCAGCTTATCACTACCAAACATCTGACTCGCTACGATCCATTGCAGAGAGTCATGATCCCAATCATAATTTTTTTGAATCGGCACAATGTTGGCCACAACCGCCATCTCAATCTTCACCTTACCTGCTCCTTGAGGGAATTCCAAAGACCCGAATCCATCAGTCCCATGAACAACCACAGCACCCTCATCATCAGAATACACAAATGGACGAGAGATGCTCACGTTGCCTCCCCCGTAAAATCTGCAAAAACTATTCTCAAGAGTGTGCACATACCTCCGGCCGCTTCTCAGATCCTCCATGATCCCCGGATCCTTTTCGAGCATTTCCTTCTCGTTTTCCAGCTCCCGAATGAACATGCTGATGCCGCCGCAATTGGGGATGAACATCTTCGAAGTCCCGTTGCGCTTCATGTAAAACCTAGTGACACAGATGAGGGAATCTAAAGACTTTTGTTCCAGAATAGCTGATACCATCCTGAAGCCGTCGGTGTTGGCCAGCCTTTTAATGATCCGGGGTTTATCCATGGAGATCCAACGCGATTTCTGAAGATACTCCAGCTTGAACTTCTCCTCGTCTTCCACCGAAAAGGGGATGAAGGGGTCTATTCTCTCCACTCGTTCAATTAAATCTCCGCAAGGACATGAACTGCTTGGGGCGACAGCCAGCAGCGACAATGTCAGAACAAGATAGTACAAGTACGGGGAAGCCATGGATTGACTTACCGATGACTTGACGGCTAAGCTGCTGAGTTTTCGAGCCATATGTACAATTAGCCTCACCGTTTCTAAAACTAGATTCTTAGAGCTATGCATTCCTAATTGATTTTTGGGAAAATATTTTAAGGGAATATGAACAATCTCTACTTTCCAACTTGAAGTTTGGACATAAGAATATACCTGAACTGATATTTATTTTAGATCTGTGAACGGGACAATGTTCCTTTAAACCATAGTTATTAGAATCGGACCGGAGGCCGAATTGGTCAAGACTCCAGTTCTCGGTTTTCTGATTGAACCGGCGGTTCAAACTGGTTCGATCGCCGATCCATTTAAATGTAATTATTATGAAATATCACATTTAGTCTTCTAGTTATCCTAAAAGTAACAAAATATCTTGATGGTTTATTGGTTAGAGTTTCCACATGAAATCCTAAAGGCCTGGGTTCGAATATCAGCTCAAGCATTTTAATAAAATAAATTTTTGACTATTAATGATATGTAATTAAACCTTAATTAAACCATCAATTACACTCAACCGGACCGATCCGGTTCAGCAATTTTGTAAAAAACCATCCGGTTTTTCCCAGTTCAGTATGCATCCCGGTATTAATTTCAAATCGGACTGGTACCAGGTCCGGTTCCCGGTCCAACCAATTGAACCAGCCGGTCCGGTCTGGTTCTGATAACTTTATTTTAATCACACATTCCGAACTGACCTCCATTTAGACAATCAGTCATCTGCTTCTCCGGCCGTTACCTAATCAATTGAAATTCAACAATCACTATCTCTACTAACATAATTTCAATCAAAATTTTAATCTTACCCTTTGAATTTAATCCAAAATTTTAGTTATGTAATTTTATCAAAAACAAATCGTGTAACCGTCACGGATCGCATGATAATTTGCAAACCATATTTTAACGAGAAACAACTGCAATATTTCATTGACATCAATGTTTGCGACTTACTCTCTCTATCCTGTTATACATGTCGTTTAAGGTTACTTTGAGTAAATTAAGGTGAAGTAAATGCTAGCGGTTGAACAAATTTAATGAGAGGGTGGTTGGTGTTTTTTTAAAAAAAGTCTTGCAAAAAGTAAAATTGGTAGATTATTACTGGTGATGAATGATTTTTTTATTGATTATGATATAAAAATTGATTAATGTTTGACGTTTTAAGATAGTTGTTGATATTAAATACGCATTGAAACTAGTTAAGTAATAAGTAAAAATGGATAAAAAATTCGGTTAAGTGACACGTAAAAGAGGACAAAAGAAATACATGAAGGCCTTCATCTCCCGCAAGTCCTGATGTGAATGAAACTACAGATTCATTCGGCTGATCATTTACAGTGCGGCTTAAAAAAATTTCGGCCTTGTGTAGCGTCAATATAACTTGTCAAAGACAACACTTTTGTTGTAAAAGCGTTATATATTATATTTTCAGAATTAACATATTCAATAATTAATATGACGTTTTTGACAAAAAAATACTGTTCTATTATTATTTTAAAACAATTGTAATTGATTTTATTCAAAATCTCAAACACAAATTCATGTTTATGTTGATTTTATGTCAAACTTAGGATTTTAATAATTTAATTACCTTTTTGAATTTTTTTTATGGTTTTAGAATAAAATTTGACTCAAAACCTCAAAACACAAATTGTGTTCTTGTTAGTATTGATTTTAGGCTGTTATTTTTAAGATTTTGAAATCAAACTTGGCTCAAAACATCAAATGCAAAGTTATATATATTCATGTTTGTGTAAAATAAAGGTCAAACTTGATTCAAACCTCAAAAGTATTTTTATATAATATTTGTATACGTAATCTTGTTTCATTTTTAATTACAATAAGCACTTGAGATCATCATCTAATCTAAAGAGATTGAGGACCACTTATTTATTGAAATGTCATGCACAATGAAGGAACGGTGTGGGACGACATGTTCAATAAGTCATAGAATGTCTACCCGTTGTGCACTCTAGGAGTGTAAGGTTTCTATTTTTGAGAGATGGTCATAGATTTTTAAAGGTATTCTGCAACATTGTTCACGCAACACTATTCTGGGACCACCTTAGATTCTGAGTGACTGTCTCAAGTCAGGGCTGCAATGTCAGACGCGACCACGGCCATGCAAAGGACTGCTTCTATCATAGCTGAGGTGAGCACGATCAAGCATGAGATATAGTTTACCAAAGTCGAGGCGAGGGCGACCAAAGAGTAGGCCGGTCATTCAATACGGAGATTAAGTGTCTCATGTGAGTTTTGCAAAGCAAGTTGGCAGATCTGATCATGTGATTTCAACTTGAGCAGTCGCAGCTACTAGGAGGCCAGGCGCCCAACAACCTCTCATTCGAGTTCTTAGAGATGTGGGACTTAGTTTAGGATTTGTTTTTATATAGTATTTGATATTTGTTAAATACTTACGTTTTGTATTATAATTTTTTTTTAGAAATATTGCTTTGTGAGATCAAAAAGTTTTATAGAAAAATTTAGTTTTTAATTTACAATTAGTGGAAAATATTTACAATTAAAAAATATTTTTTATTAATTGGCCGGAAAATGGTCGGAACACTAAAATCTCAAACTGAGCGGAAAACTTCCTGCCTGAAATTGATCGTAATATTACCGGCAAATTTAGATTCTTTGTAAATGGACAGAAACTAAATAAAAGATTTTTCTTTTTGAGATAGTCATATTTGGCCGCAAATTACCAAAAAATATAGTAAGAAAATGATAGAAAATAGATCCAACGGTTTATCGGCGGCGCCATGTTCCGACCAACTCTTTTTTGATCGGAAAGCCACCAAAAATATGCACTATTTGTGTGATTTGAAGACTCAACTCTTGTTCTAAAACAAACATGGTTTATTGTGGCTATATGATAAACTTTACGACTAAATTTTTGTTTGAAACCACTACCAAAAAATAAAAATTTTGCGGCCAAAAAGATTTTGGCCTGCCGAATTTATCGTTTTAAAATAATAAAACCAGTTCATAATTATCTGCCCGACACTGGTCTGAAAAGAGCTGGAGAATATGTCCTTTGTCTGGCTATTTTTTGCCACTTGCACCCACAACGTGCATTTTCGGTGCTTGTGCACACAAAAAATTATACACTGGCCGAAACTCGTAGAAAAGGTGGTTGGAAACGATTTTAGTTTTTCATCCATTTTTAAGTGGGCAGAAACTAGGCAAAAAATTGAAATCAAAATCATGCACGATCTTCTTTCTTCCTCATTTCTTCCTCCTCCATAAACGCTCTAACTCCCTTTAGCCCCTCCTTTGGTGTGTCGTTGTCGCTTCCCTACAAGGTGCTATAAGCCCATCATTGCAAGCCTCTTCATATAAGCTGCTGCAAGCCCCGCCATCACTGTCGCTGCTACCCTACAAGCTGCTCACATCGTTGTTAGTACGTATTAGGGTAATCCACTGTCTACAAATTTATTTACACACATATCCTCTTGATTGTGCTTAGCTGTAGAAATAAAGGCACAGTGTTATGATACACAAATCCTCAAATAGCTAGAGAACCATAATATTATTTATATTCATCCAATTAAAGTGATTGTCAATTAATAATGTATGTAACATCTATTTCTACCCTCTATTTGTGTGTGATCATTTACCACTTCTGAGCCTTGTATCTATTCATACTCTCATCTTATTTGTGTTTGATCTTACAATCCATATGAATCACAAAGGTTTAATGCCACTAAAAAGTTTTGTGAGGTATATTAGGTCTAATTATTTTTCAATACCTTTTATTTCGATTTCCAATATTGTGATTCAAATAGGGTGTTGAACTACTAAGTTATAGTTCTAAGATTCTATCATACCTGATATTTACAGTTCAAAGTATTTTATATGATGGATAAAAAGTCTAATATCCGGTATGTGTATTTGATCTTAACAGTTTCATTGTAAAATTTACTAAACTGAGCGACTAGAGTGATGATTTTCAAAATGCTATTAAATCTTAATAGCTTCATGAAGGAAACTTATTTTTAGTAAGCTATCCTTAAAAGTTGTTTAAGCAACACTAATGATTTATTAATAACAGATACGTGGCTTACATTATTATTTTTTACATGATATTTTCCTTTCTATTTTCCCCAAACCATCTTTACAACATATTATAATTTAGCTGAGGTCAATAAGAATTAGTAAAAATTATGCATAAATAAAATGTATGGAATAAAAATTTCTAGCTAATACTAAATTGATAAAAATAATTTTTTTTAGGACAGACATTGCAATATTCAAATGCAAGTCCTAACTTCTTCCACATGTCCTCCAAACTATCATATTCAAATTAGTCTCACCATCATATGTGTTCCTAGTCATTTAAGTTAACACTTCCGCCTAGTTATAAATTTCTTTGTGATGTCATTTCCAACACATTCTCAACATGACACTCCTAAGTGACTTGAGATTTTTTTTCATTTACATCTTCGTTAACCACACCCCTCTTTAAGTGTCTTATTGTTGTTGTGGTAGTCTTCACTCCCTTCACACTAGTTATTTAAGTTCAGTACATTTTTCCTGTAATAACTTTTTTTAAGATTTTTGTTATTGGATTCTTGTAACACCGTGTAATAAATAATAATAATAATAATAATAATAATAATAATAAAAGCCTAAGTTTAGAAATAAGCCCAACTCCTATCAGGATTAGGGTTTCGTCTCTTTATATAAACATAGAGAGAGAGAAAGAAAAGTTATGTCATCAATTACGTAGGCAAGAGGGAGTGACATCAGCCATCACTTGGGTTCTGAGGTACGTAGACAAGAAGGAGTGACATCAGTCATCACTTGGGTTGTGAGGTATGTGTTGCAATTGTTAGATATTATGGTGAAAGTTGGTGGTTCCATAGGTATATGATTCTAAGGTTAAATATGAAAGAAATTGTGATGATGCATACAAATATGAAACATATATTAGACATGAAATCAGTATATATAAGAAAAAACAAAGGTGAGGCTCGCCCGGCCATGAGTCAGCCATGGCACATGGGACATCCAGCTGAGTTTGGCTGTGCATCCACACCCGGCTGTGTTTTTTGGTTTGTTTATTTTGTTTCTTCTTTTTATATATATATATATATATATATATATATAATGCATAGGTTATATAAAAGATGACACGAGGTAGAAAATTAATTGATTCTAAACAACGGAATGTGATACAAATTATAATTTATTTATATTATATAATTATATGTCGGGAATCGGAGTCACGTTACCAAAAATTGATTGTATGATTTTGAGCTTAGCTTGAGGTGAGTAAATAATTCCTACGTATTTCTTTTTATACATAATTTAATATGTGATTGTTAATAAAATTTATTGGGTATATTAAGTGCATATTATATACCCGATGTGGAAAAAGTGAAATTGTTATATTGAGCATTCATTCATATGCATACACGCTGCATCATGTCTACGACGTTCTGTTTCTGTGATGATATCTAGTTATGTTTCTGCGATAATATCGCGTTCTGTTATATGAATGATTTTACGATCCGGATTGGTAGTGACGACTGCCTAGCCAAAAAGGACTTTCCATCGCAGTTCATGTTTGTGCATCACGCATACACACTTGTATTGAAATATGCCATTTTGATGTCATGTAAAAGAAATATATGTGCAAATAAAATGATAAATGACCCCCCCCCCCCATACAGAATAAAAGTACGAACGGTGAGTGAGCCGCACGTTATAAATATGATATAAATTTAAAATAAAAGAAATTCCCATTCGGCTCGCCAAATACGTAGCGAGTTATTTACTCACTAAGTATTTTGACTCACCCCTACTATCTAAATTCTCTTTTCAGATCAGTAGTCAGCTAGTAGCGACGGTGTTTGGTTAGCAATGAGCGAGTTTTTTTCGGTACGGTGTCATCCAGTGTTCAGTCGTTTATCCAGAGGAGTCATCAGTTATTTACTTCCCTCATTCTTATTTACTTCATTATTTCGTTAGTAGTCGCTCCGATGTATTTGGGCAAGATCCTGACTTTGAATAGCTTAAATTTATTGAATTTTATTTTATTTAGATAGCATGTTGAACCTTTGACTTTGACTTTTCTTCGTTGAAGCTTGTTTGACTAAAAGTCAAAAGACAAGTCAAATGCCATCGCGATCCATATTTTTTTCAGTATGTGACAATTCTAGTCAACTCAATCTTTGTTGACTCGAAGTGTTTTTCCATGAACATTATTTTCTTGAAGGTATTGAGGATATAGTGTATATGAAATCCCACCTCAGGTCACCAAAGAGTCTCATGTTGAAAATCTAGTAGCAGATAAGTCACGAAGAAAATTATTATTAATAAAAAAAATACCGAAACTTAACTAACCACTGTTAGCGGAGTGAGGACTGCCACAATGACAATGAGACACTTTAAGAGGGGCGTGGTTGATGAAGATATACATGAAGAAGAATCTCAAGTCACTTAGAGTGTTATGTTGAGAATCAAATGGCTAGATAAATCACAAAGAAGTTCATTATTAGGGGAAGGTGTTAACTTAAATGACTATAATGCATTTGATAATGAGACTCATTTTTGAATATGATGATCTTGGGGATAAGTGGAATGAGTTGGGACTGATATTAGAATATTGCAATGTGTGTCCTATATTATAATTTGTCTTTGTGATTTTGTTTCAGTTTGGAACTTATATTTCATAGCTATTTTGTATGCATACGTTACTCTATTCTTTTTTATCTCTAGCAATCTATAATATGATGTGAAAAAGGTTTGGGAAAAAAGATAAGGAGGATATTGAATAAAAATCCAATGTGAGACATATATTTGTTTTTATAGCTTTTCAGCGCAATTTGTTAGAAATAAGTTTCGTTCATGAATGTCTTAAGATTAAATCATATTTTAAAGAATATATCACTCTCTTTGTTCAATTTGATAAATGTTGCATGTTGAAGAATTTAACGAATTCTCAACCACAAGTTGTACACGAAAAATTATTCAAAAGCTTAATGTCCTGGTTGTACCTTGCTTAATGAATCAAAAGCTTGTAAAGTGAGCAAGTTTGCACTTGTATCCTTCAATATACAATTGTTGTATGTATTTGACTGTCATCAAGTTTCATGTTGCGTATTATTGGATGTATTGTTTACTCGGAGTGACGAATCTTTAATGTGTACTACTTTCTTATAAAATATTTTTTCAGGTTTTTAAAATGTTTTGCATAATATATTTTTATTGACTTGATGCGTTTACATAATTATCAAATGATACAGCGGAAAAATAAGTGTATACAATATATTATCATGTAGATCACAAAATATTTTTTTCAAAAAAAAATTAAAAATAAATCAAATAGTGGTCGGAAACTGGTGGGAAACTTGCTGCTAAAATGGTCACAAAACTGCTATAAAAATCTACCAATGAATGTCCGTTAATTAGCCGAAACCTGAATGGAAACCATTTTAGGCTGAAATTTGGCTGAAAAATAGTAAACCCTTTAATTGCCAGAAACTAGCTGCAAAGTGGTCTGAAAAATAGATAGTAAAGTGGCCAGAGTCTCGCCGAAATATTTATCAGGGAAGTTGTTCCTACCAACGGATTTTGGCTGAAAATTAAGTAGGTAAGACTGAAAATTCAGTTTCCGGTGTATTTCTGACATAGTTTCTCGCCAAATGTTTTCCTGAAAAATGATCTTAGTTTAGTAGTGAACTTAAGTCACTTGATTAACAAGCTACTTGTGTGATTTAGGAGAAAAGTTATGTTTTAAGCTCAAAAACATAGTTTGTGGTCTATTTATGCAGTTTAAAGATCAAAAAAGCTCACAAGCATGTTTATAGGCTAATTGTGGGATTCTATGCACAAAGTTATGTTTTAAAACTCACAAATATTTTTAAACTCTATTTATATTTTTATAATACTAAGTTATGTTCTAAAAGTCGCAAACGTCTTTTGTAGCCTACTTGTTTAGTTTTAAGAAAATTTTGTTTTAAAATTCACAAACATGGTTTATAAACTGCGTGGTTAGTTTTAGAACTAAAATATAGTTTAAAACTTAAGTCATTTGATTTATAGACTATTTATGTAGTTTTATGACTGAACTTATGTTTTAAAAGTCACAACATGGTTTTACAAGCTATATGTGTGGTTTTAAGACCAAAGTTATATTTTAAAGTCACAAACTTGGTTTATAGCCTGTTTGTGTAATGTAAGTATCAAATTATGTTCTTAAACTCACAAACAAGGTTCATAAGCTATTTGTATGATTTTAAGAATAAAGTTATGTTTTAAAACTTGCAAACATTATTTATATAGATTTTTGTGTGGTTTTAAGACAAAAGTTAAAACTCACAAACATTGTTTATAAGTATTTTTGTGTGATTTTAAGATCAAATTTAAGTTTTAAAATTCCCAAACATGGTTTATAACATATTTATGTGGTCTTAAGACCAACATTATGTTTTAAAATAATAAATTGTGGCCTATTTGTGTAGTTTTAGTACGAAAGTTATATTTTAGAATTAACAAATATGATTTATAGCTTATTTATGTGATTTAATATCAAAGTTATGTTTCAAAACTCATAAACATGATTGGTAACCTATATGTGTGATTTTAATATCAATGTTACACTTTAACACTAACAATTATGATTTATAGGCTATTTGCGTAATTTTAAAATCAAAGTTATGTTTTGAAACACTCATGCATGGTTTATAGTCTATTTATGTGGTTTCAGAATTATGTTTTAAAATTCACAAACATGGTTTATAGTCCATTTGTGTGGTTGTATGATCAAAGTTATTTTAAAGCTCACAAACATAGTTTATATCCTATATTTGTGTAGTTTTAATACTAAAAATTGGTTAAAGCTCACAAACATGGTTTATAATCTATTTAGTTGGTTTGTACTAAATTTTTGTTTGCAAACATAAGCTATATGGTGCTATTTTTATGGTTTTTTGATCTTGTGTGTAAAAAGTTACAGACATGGTTTGTGTGCTCTTTGGTTAGTTTTAATACTAAAATTTAACTTGAAACTTAACTCACATGGTTTATTTGCTATTTTTGTGGCTTTAAGACAGAACTTGTGTTTTAGAAGTCAATAACATGATTTATATACTATTTAGGTATTAGTTTAGAACTAAATTTTGGTTTAAAACATTAGTAAACTTTTTTTATAGATTGTGTGACTCTAAGAATTGTGATTTAAAAATCACAAATATGGTTTTATATGTTATTTGATTATATTTAATACTGAAACTTGATTTGAAAAATAAGTTAAATAATTTATAGGCCAAATATAAACTAATTTGTAGAGTTCATTATTTTAAGTAGTTAAAATTAAGGGATGAAACCCAAAATGGGTTCTGAACTATCACCACTTACCTAATTGCGGTCAGAACTATCACGATTTCCAAAAATGGTGCGATGAAAAAAATTAGACTCATTTTCTAAAATAAAATTTACCATTTCATTCCTAAACTAATATTATTAGAAGACTTAGATTTGTATGCGAAAATTACGTCGTTTAGTTAATAAAATAAATTATATCGTTTTACGCACATAAAGAAAACGACGTCTTTTGATAACCAAACGACGTAATTTTGACACACAAATCTAAGTCTTATAATAATATTAGTTTTGGAATGTTATGGTGAATTTTATTTTAATCGGCCTAATTTTTTTTATCGCACCCTTTTTGAAAATCGTGATAGTACTGACCGTATTGTGCAAGAGGTGATAGTTCAGACCCTTTTTAAATTTCCCCCCTAAGATTAATAAACTTGTTTGCTTCATACTAATAGAGTTGTTCATGACTTTTAACTACAAGAACGCCAAGGACACCTCATTTTCCTTCGCATCCTTCACTTTCCAATCGTCTAGGACCCTTATGAATACATACTGATAGATGTAGTGCAAATTGCGATGGCTGATGTGAGTGCGGCCCGACAGGAGGTCAAGTCTACATGTTGAAATTGTAGCTTTAGAAAGACAACAGAGCCAGTTAATTGTCATGCTGATGCAACTACTTCCCGAGAAAGCCCAGCTACCATCCGACCAACCATCGAGTGATAAGTTTTCGACTTCACAGGAACATTCATAGTTTTATATTTTGATAATAATGTTGTTAAAATATTTATGTTTTGTGATGAAATGTTTCTTGTTAAATGTAGTTATTCAATAGAGAAATAGCTGAAAACCAACCACTAAATTATAAATTTATAAATGGCTGCAAAGTAGTTGGAGATGAAATTTCTCCAAAACAAATTTGGTTAAAACTTGACCGGACAAATTCCCTTCTTCACACTTTGTCCAGAAAACTACCTGCAAAATATGATTTTTTTAGAAAATAAGTCGGCAGCAAATTGGCCACATGTTCTCCACCAGTAACGATAGTTAAGTAGTCGGAAACTGATCGAAAATAGTTAGCGGGGAACCAGTTCCGATGAAATGGTTATAACTGCAAATTTAGGGGAAACTTTGCCTGTAATTTTTTTAAAATAGTTTTGCCCCGTATTCTTGACCAAAATTAATTTAAAGTTATAAGAAGTTAGACAATTAAATAATTAAATACATACAAATTCTGATTTTTTATTAAATTACGAAACATAATTATTTCACTCACAATTTTGAAGTTTATATAATTTATATTGATTGTATTTTTTAACTTATGTTATGTTTGGTTTAGGAAAAAAATGAGGAAAAGGAAAATTTGTGCGAAAATGAGATGAAATTCTTTATTTGACTGAGGAAAAGTTGGGGTCTAAAACTAAATGAAAAATTATATAAAAATATGAAGAAAAATTTGTTTAATTTAAAAAGTATTTTATTATTTTCTCCAAAATATTTCACTCAAACCAAACAAGAGAAAATAAGATGCATTACATGGGAAATTAACTTCCCCTCCCATTTTTATTGTCGCCTTATTTTCTTTAAACCAAACACAGCCTTATGTAGTAACATAAAAACAGGCAGGTTTGTGAATAGAAATTTCATTCTGTACATACTCAAGCACATTGTCCATTTAGGGTGTGGTTGATAGCCGATATAAGTATTGGGTATTATTAATGAATGAATTATTTATACCTTGGATTATATATAATGGTATTATATATAATTTTAGAAATATGTTTGGTTGGGCTCCAGGATAAAAATTATTTTACCAACATAACCTTAAATAATTATCAAAATTACATTAGTATGTCATTCCCTGCGTTTTTCTTGTTCTTTTTGTTGTCGTCTGCACACCATCTCGTAAAGACTTGTCAGATATTATCATTGTTTCAAATTCAAATCCCTAGTCGGCCGATCTCCATCATTTCAAAATTTATCTCTACCTCCTCGTCCGACATATTCGATTCCTACCATTCAATAACTGCAGCCTGATTATGAGAAATTGTCTGTAATAAATTACTTATTTGATTTGGTTTTATGAGATTAAATAAGAGGAGACGAAGATGTATGTGAAGGCGACGCCAAAAACCGATTCTGAACAAGAACACAGAGTGGTTTGCGTACCTGGGGAGTGTGGACGACTTACATCTGGATCCTCTTTTCTTCATGCTCATTGTTCTCTCGGTTTTCAACTTATCGCCTGAGATGGCCTGGACCATCGTTGTTAGGGAATGAATGTGGAAGATTATCAATTTAAGGGGAGCTTATATTATTTAAGAAAACTTAGGCACATAATTTGAATATTATATTTCTTCACACACTCTACAAAAGAGAGTGCAACACTTATCAATGAAATCATCGAAGAATTAAACCCTAAATTACCTCTCCTCTAATCATAGTCTCCTCTCCTTAGCTCGATCTCCTCCTCACTGTTCCTCAATTCCCTCCAATCTTCTACTCTATCCTCAATTTCCAGCCATTGTACTCAGTTGAAAAAAGTTGGTCACATCAATTGGTGCTTTCATTGAGAGTTGGAAATCAGAATGACGACCAACGTAGAGTTTTCAGCTGGACTAAAAGAAATCAAACAGATGCTTCTTGGAATACAACAACAGAATAAGAGAATTCAGGCTTCATGGAGACTCCTCATGACAAAGCTAAAGCAGATGACTATGATATACCTGCTGAGAAGGAAGTTGAGGATGAAGATGTGAAAGTGGTGGCCAATTCTGCCACTCCTATAATAGCTGCTGCCAAGTAACCACTAATTCTACATTATAATTGGTCCACTACTGAGAAGATTACTGAGTATGTTGAGATGTGTCCAATGCCTCTTATTCCTTGTTTGAAGTCCGTACAAATTCATTGCACACCAGCTGTAAAAATGTCCCATAGAATTTTCATGGTTATTATGTCAGTTTCTTGAACTTAATGGAATATCAGAGCCCTTTATGCAAACTATGTGTACAACTCACGTGGGTTTGGGTAGGAAGAACTTCCCCATTACCACCTGAAATCGCATTACCTGTTGCAAATATGATTTTGGGAGTACCCTTCAGTTCAAGGTTGAAGTTTTATCTGTTGGACAAGTCTGTGTATCAAACTGTCAAGTTCTTAATTATTGAAGATAATGTGTTGAGAACTGTTGCTGGATCTAGAATGTGGACTATTGAGGAAGTTACAGAAAATGTTAAAGAAGACTTTTGCAGCAATTTTATTTTTGACCATTCACTTTTCGATGGTCTAAAGGTTCAGTTTGAGGCCAGCGTAATCGAATCAGATGATGTAGTCACTTCTATAACAATTTATGCAGCTTTGGACTCCATTACCAGACTTGTTATTAAGGCCCCCTCCATAGCATGATCTCCATAATATATGACATTTTTTGAAGGAAAATTGATGAAGGTGTGTTTTTCAGAATATGATCCTACGAATCAAATAATGAAAGACAAGGGCAATGGTAGTGAAATGAATTATAATCATACCTTATCAAGCTTTAGTGTATGCTCTCAAACAGATTTAATCTTTACTAGAAATTCGTCTCCTTCATCCATAAGATTGTTGAAATCTCAAAAAAAAAAAATTAAGTGTATTTTACATTTACAATTGTAATTCAAAACAAAAGAAAATTTTGTACTCTCACTGAGCTTATCCAACCAAGCATTTTAGAAAGAGCTTAATGAGTGTGTCAAGTTCTTACAACAAGCTACAAATGAGGCTGCATTTACAAATGAAGTTTATCTGGTGCAATTTGTTTAGAACCCAAGACATATTAAGTTTCAGGTCTTTCTCGACAAGTATGATAATGTTGTTCACTTTAGAGAGCACGACATCAATATTTAGAGTAACAAAACTTTTTCTGCTATTGTGTCTACAAGTTACACCAGTGTCAGAACTACACAATATATTCCTTTTAAATGAAACTAGCTCTTTTTACTTGATGGAAATGAAAGCTCAAATCTTTGTTAAGTACCATGTGACTGAAATCATTTCTTTCATCAATTTTATTGAATAACAAATTCATGGGGCCAAGCTAAAGAAATTATGTTACACCAAGGATGATACCAATTACATGATTGTGAAAGTAAGAGGACAAATTAAGAATTCTCCAAACTTTGAGAAGCCAAATAAGAAAGGGTAGAGGCCCTATTTATGGTGGATTTCATAGATGACAGTGTTGTTGGGCAGCTCAAGGGATACAAGAGAAGGAAGCTCGCTACAACAATAAAAGAGAATTTGAAGATTGATGAAAGTGCAGATGAGAATACGAAACGGATTCAGTTGAAGTTCAAGTTTGAAGGTATCTACAATGTTTTCAAAGATGATGGTCAGGGTTCTAGTAATATGAGGAAGAGACAGTTTGCAATCTTTTCTTCACTGAGACCACCTGAAATTGTGGTATTTAACTGAACCTTCAGGACAAGGTTCTTCGAAGAAGGATGCAAAGTTAGAGAATGAATGTGGAAGATTATCAATTTAAGGGGAGCTTATATTACTTAAGAAAACTTACATATGATTTGGATATTCTATTTCTTCACAAACTCTACAAAAAAGAGAGTGCCACACTTTCAATGAATCATCAAAGAATTAAACCCTAAATTGTCTTTCCTCCAATCTTCATTTCCTATCCTTAACTGGATCTCCTCCTCACTTCTCTTCAATCATCTCCAATCTTCTACTCTATCCTCAATTTCCAATCACTCTACTCAGTTGGACAAGGTTGATCGCATCAATCGTGCATCTTACGCATTTACATTTTAATTTGTATCACTTATGTGGAGTAGCAGAATTATTTAGTTTATCATTTTTTTAAGTTGGCTGATAGTTTGATTTGTATCTGAATTCAATTTTAGACGCAGTGAAAATTACCTTTGACTTTCCACAAGTCTTCAATTTATACTTCATGATTTATGTTTTTTCTATCATTTTCTTCCAAGATTAGTTGACATTTGGCCATGTATTTTATGATGGTAATTAATTTTCCTAAATAATCTAATCTTAATTATAGATATAATAATTATTAATAAACAATTACTTTCCTTGTGCTCTTTTAGTTATTACTTAATCGAATTTTTCTTTTCAATTTTATTTGTCAGTAAACATTTTTCAATACGTATTTAATATCTACAACTACATTAAAAAGTTAAACATTAATGATTTCATCATCATAAATAATAAAAAACAATATGCACCAGTATTAATATTTTAATTCTATCTTTTATACAATATTTTAAAAATATACATTTAATCTTTATCTATTAAATTTTTCCAACATTAATATTCAATATTATTTTAATTTATTCAATTTAATTTTAAATCATAGGTAAATGAGAACGGATGAAGCCAAGTCTACAATTTGTTTTATTCGAGACGAGAAAGTGAACTTATTACAATTTTGAACAAAAAAAACCGAAGTCTCTCTTGCGCTGGGGCATCGCTCCAGTTGGTCTATTTTGAGTTCCCGCCATCTCCATCTTCCGCGGGTACCTTCGGCCGGAATCCGGCGAAAAGCCGACGACGAGCATACGCATGAGCACTTGACTCAAATTGCTCGACCATGGTTCAGTTTCATGAACAGATAATCACAGAGCTTCTAGAAGACACCAATGGCGGACTCGTCATCCTCTCCTCCGGCCTCGCCCTCTGCAAACTCATCTCCTCCTTCATCTCCCTCCACCACTCCTCCCAGGGCTCCCTCCTCATCCTCTCCGCCTCCCTCTCCCAAAAATCTCAAATTTCCTACCACTTATTAGACCACGCGGCCCAAAACCCTAACCCTAATTCCGACCACCCCGTCACCGTGACGCCGGCTGAGATCACATCGGACTTGCCTGCTCAGAATCGGTACAGCCTTTATTCGTCTGGTGGAGTTTCTTTCATCACTTCGAGGATTCTGATTGTGGATCTGTTGACTTCGAAGTTGCCGACGTCGTTGCTGGCCGGGGTGGTGATTCTGAATGCCCATTTGTTATCCGAGACTTGTACGGAGGCGTTTATTGTGAGGATCGTCAGGTCGTTGAATAAGAATGTGTGTGTTAGGGCCTTTTCGGATCGGCCGCAAGCCATGGTGTCTGGGTTTGCTAAGGCGGAGAGGATTATGAAGTCGTTATTTATTAGGAAGTTGCATTTGTGGCCTAGGTTTCAGGTGTATGTGTCGCAGGAGTTGGAGAGTGATCCGCCTGAGGTGGTGGATATTAGGATCCCAATGTCCAAGTATATGATGGGGATTCAGAAGGCCATTATTGAAGTGATGGATGCGTGCTTGAAGGAAATGAGAAAGACTAACAAGGTTGATGTCGAGGATTTGACAGTGGAGAACGGTTTGTTCAAGTCCTTTGATGAGATTGTGAGGAAGCAGTTGGATCCCATTTGGCATACATTGGGGAAGAAGACGAAGCAGCTGGTCACGGATTTGAAGACGTTGAGGAAGTTACTGGATTATCTTGTTAGGTACGTGATGGTGCTTTGTTCAAAATTCTCATTTCACTGCAAACATATGAACTCCGTATACGCTGGTCTAATTATTGATAATGGTATGGCAATGTGGGAAGGTATGATGCTGTGACTTACTTGAAGTACTTGGATAGCTTGAGAGCATCTGAAAGTTTTCGTTCTGTTTGGATATTCGCCGAGTCGAGTTACAAGATATTTGACTATGCGAAAAAACGGGTGTACCGCTTGATGAGGTCAGATGGTGTGAGATTGAGTGTTGTAGATAATGGCAAATTGAGCAAGAAAAGGAAAGTGAAGGATATCAACAATGAGGCCATAGGCGGTAAGGTCTAACATGTGACCTGTTTATGGCTTACTTTACGTAGCTTAGTCATCTGGCATCTAAGCAGACTCGCAGCAATTTTCGACTTTTTAGTGTGAAGTAATTTGAAGTTGGAGGGAGGGCATGAGAATTAGGATGCAGTTTTGCGTATCTGCTATTTGGTGATAAAATTTCTGGACATGTGCCAATGTTTCATATTTATTTGCTTATCTAGCCTCTAATGGATTCTTGTCAACAGAAGCAAACAGTAACGTTACCGTTGAGGAAGTTTTGGAGGAACCTCCAAAGTGGAAGGTGTTACGAGTGAGTGGGTTGTTTTCATTTGAATGCCTTTTGTGTTTTTGTATTGATGATATATCAATGGTTGTCCAAATTAACAGTTTTCACAGTCCTCATAGAAAAGCAACTGTGTGTTATGACTTATGATATATCAATGGTATCTAAACATATTGCAGGATGTGCTAGAGGAAATTGAACAGCACAGACAACAGAAAGATCAAGCCGGAGAGGATCATTCGGAGCAGGATTCTGGCTATGGTACTGTTTTAGTTGCGTGCAAAGACGAAAGAACGTGCATGCAGCTTGAAGATTCCATTAAGCACGACCCTAGTAACGTAAGACATGCTAAATGTTTTTCACTTGAAAAGCAGTATAAGTCTATTTAGTTGTTGGAGTCCCATGCTTGTATATCTTGTCGGTGCATGCATAGTTTGACATTTGTGTAACTTAGTTTGGCATTTGTGTAACTTTTGATATGTCTGTTATCTGCTTATTTTAGAAATTAGAAGCGTGATTTGTTAAAGAGAGGCGCTCTCACCTTTTTGCTCCCGGACTTTGTTGGGTACCATTGAGATACTGGCATTAACTAGAAGTGAATCACTGGCAAATCGTCATCATCAGTGTATTGTTATTGGCAGTTGGCTTTGCAACTGAACCTATGATCAACTGTGTTTTGTTCTAGAATTAAATATTGTGATCGTGCTTTTTATGCTATGTTTCTCTATGCACATGTGAATCTCATATGTACTACCCCCACTTATGAAAAGACTAAATCTTCTTGGTCTCAACACTGATGATATTTTGATGTTAACCGTGTGACTTAACAGGTAGCTAGTTTTCAGAAGCTTTAGGTGTCAAATATTTCGAATAATCAAATTCCATTTGGTGAATACACTGTACTGTCTAACGAGTTTTCTTGTAAAGGTCATGCATGATGAGTGGGAGAAGTACCTGCTGAGCAAAGTAGAGCTGCAAAGCTTGAATACACGCAAGAAAAAAGATGCCAAGCAACCAAAAGGCATTGGGATGCTAAATGGTGTGGCGCCAGTGACAGTTGGACAGAACTCTGAAGGAAGCATTATTAATAAGCAGGAGCGGGATGCACTGCTTGCGGCAGCCTCTAGATTTACAAACTTGAAAAAGATTGATACCGATGGGGGAGACGTACTTGAAAAGGAAGCAAGGAGCGGAGGCATTGGAAGGGGAAGAGGAAGGGGAAAAAGTATTGGGAAGTCATCTAATGGTTCAAACACCAGGACCAGAAGCAAGAAACGTGAGGCTGATAATTTGACTGCAGAAGACATGAGAAATAGAAAACCTGATTCAGAAGAAGAACAAAAAAATGAGACTGAGATGGCTGCTGTTAGTGGTTTTACTCGCAGTACAGAAGGCAAATATAGTGACAAACCTGTTCTCCGGCAGCATAGTTATGAAGCTGAAGTTACGGATGCAATTAATGCTAAGCCTTTGCCACCTATCCACTTCCATGCTTTGGAAACTCAGCAGGAGATATTAGATTTCTTGAAGCCGTCAGTGATCATTGTATATCATCCGGACATGACATTTGTGAGGGAGATAGAAGTGTATAAAGCTGAGAATCCCTCCATAAAGGTGAAAGTATACTTTCTTTTCTATGAAGATTCAACTGAAGTTCAAAAGTTTGAGGCAAGCATACGCAGGGAAAACAGTGCTTTCGAATCTCTGATTAGACAGAAATCCATAATGATGATTCCTATTGATCAGGTTTGACATCTCTAACGACTTCTTACTTAGATCATGTTGAGATACACATGTTATGTCATTTGAGACCACGTTGAATATCCGTACTTGCGTCTACATCAATCACCATTTATGTGTTTCATATCATTAGTCGAGGTTGCTGTACCATTAGTCATTAGACAACCTCTTCTATTGGAGAGTTTGGCACGTGAGTCACATGTATTTGTGGAAAAATTTCAAAATATACATTCTCTGGTATATTCTGTTGTATTTTATTTTGCCTTGTATGAAATTTTTAACTTTCCATTTTTTCTGGAACCTTCAGGAAGAACAATGCTTGGGATTAAACTCTGCTGTGGATCCTCTTGGTTTGAGCCTTCAAAATTCAGTAACTAGAAAGGCAGGGGGAAGAAAAGATGCGGAGAAAGAAATGCAGGCAAGTAGAGTTTTTGTTTCGAACAATGTATGAAACTTCCTCCTTTTCACCAACTTATGCAGCCATCGTCATTTATAATGATGGGCATTTACAGGTCATAGTGGACATGAGAGAGTTCATGAGCAGCCTTCCTAATGTTCTGCATCAGAAGGGAATGCGCATAATACCCGTGACATTGGAAGTTGGAGACTATATCCTCTCTCCACTAATTTGTGTAGAGCGAAAGAGCATCCAGGACCTTTTTATGAGCTTTGCATCTGGTCGTCTATATCACCAAGCAGAAATGATGACTCGATATTATAGAATACCTGTTCTTTTGATTGAGTTTTCCCAAGACAAAAGCTTTTCATTTCAGGTATCCTTAGTTATTCAAATAAGAATGCATACTTATATTTCTCCGCATCAGTCATTATGTGGACCTATTTTTACTGTACACTCAAACTTCTGTTTGCTTGCTGTTTTTTTTTTCAGTCTGCAAGTGATATCGGGGATGATGTAACACCATACAATATCACATCCAAGTTGTCACTGCTCGTTCTACACTTCCCTCGTTTGCGCATCCTTTGGTCTCGTAGTTTGCATGCTACAGCTGAGATATTTGCTTCGCTCAAAGCAAATCAGGATGAACCAGACCTGGCTAAAGCAACACGCGTTGGTGTACCTTCAGAAAACGGTATCGTGGAAAGTGACGTCAGGTACTGATTCCATGCACAATTGTGAGGTTTGACTTATCTGTGGCTTGTATACCCTCTATTCTCTGAGCAGCTAATTTTTTGAAAGAATTGTTTAACAGTATGTTGGTATGTCCAGCTCATTTGATGACATCATGGTCATGTGTGTACTTGGATTGTTTACTCTAAGATATATAATTGTGTTTCTGATTGGAAACTGACAGAGCTGAGAACTACAACACATCTGCTGTGGAGTTTTTGAGACGGCTCCCAGGGGTGACAGACGCTAACTATAGAACAATTATGGATGGGTGCAAGAGCCTAGCAGAACTTGCACTGCTTCCAGTAGAAAAGCTAGCTCAACTAATGGGAGGCCCAAAAGCAGCCAAGACTCTCAGGGATTTTCTGGATGCCAAGTATCCGACCTTGGTGTAGTTTGTAGGCTCCTTTGAAGTTATACACATTTTTAATCAAGTTCCACGCCATTATATCAGTATTCTTGTTGTGCAGATCTAAATTGATAAAAGCTGCTGTTATTGATTTGTTAATTTAATGGGTAAATGAATTCCTGCACCCTAGTTACTTATGCCAATGAATCAGTTACTTGTGGTTAATAGTTTCTGTGATTTTCAACATATCTTGTCAAATTAAATACTACATTAGCAACATTGGGATCCGTGGCGCAATGGTAGCGCGTCTGACTCCAGATCAGAAGGTTGCGTGTTCGATTCACGTCGGGTTCAAAATCCCTAAATTATCCCAAAATTTTTAAATTTCAAAACTTAAACAAATGGAAACATGTTCACCAATTAAACACATTTACAATTACAATTTTTTTTAGTCGTAACCTCGGCTCTATAATAGTCAAATGACTAAACATATTCATACTTCTTTCAACGACCCTCATAGGGGATGTCTAAATGTAAGATAAATACCACATGAAATGCATAGGTGGCCCACAGTGACTAATCATAAGTTGAGAAAGATGTGCTAGGCCGCTGGCTTAGATTTCTCCTAGATATATCTGCTTATCACTGCTACAAGAACCCACAATGGGCTCTGTTGGATGGAAGACAACTTCATTCACCGATCCAGTATGACCTGGTAGCTTGTATAGGATTCTCCGAGATGTTGTGTCCCAGATATAGACCATTCTATCAGAGCTACCAGCCGTGACTTTGCTCCCATCAGGCGACCAGCTACATTTCAACAGGTTCTTCTCAAAATTGTGCTGGTGGCCTTCCAGTACCTTCACACAGCGATTCTGCGGTGCATAAGGACGCATGTCCCATATGCAAAGCTTGCAGTCCATCCCATTGGTGAGCAGGTAGGAACCATCAGGACTCAACTGCATGCCTGTAATCATGTCTTGATGACCTTGAAGGCTCATGGTTACTTCATTCCGACGCAGATCCCATACCTTGACAAGATCATCTATTCCTCCTGTGTATATCTTATCAGATGCATCTGAAAAACTGACAGCTGTGATCTGATACTTGTCAGGGAAGGTCTGGATGGCACCCCTTTGGCGCATGTCCCATAGCTTAGCAGTCCCATCATCTGATCCACTCACAACAAGAGGAGGGCCTCGCCGGGATGGGCAGCAAGAGTTGACAAATGAAGAGTGCTCAGCCATCTTCTTAATCTGCTTTCCGGTTTCTGCGTCCCATGCCCTCAAGGTTTTGTCGGGGCTGGCTGATATTATCTGGGATCCATCAGTGGTCCACTGAAGATCCAGAATGGCATTTTTGTGCCCTTTTAACACCATGAAATTTTTGCATTCACCGTGAACATGCCACAGGAAGATTTCTCTATCATGGGAGCCAGACGCAATAACAGTTCCTTCAGGGTTGAATTTCATGGTATATATGGCACTCTGATGACCAGTTAGTAGCATGATTGGCGATTCCAAACTCGAAGTTCGTGGTTTCCCATTAGGCCCTGTTCCTTGAGGGGCATTGAATGAAATGGTAGACAACTCCATCCCCGGTCTTGTAGTGGCAAGTGACAATACACTTTCCCCTTGCATGTTTGTTGATGCGTAGTACGTGTGACACGAGAAGCACAAGTTACAGCAGGGGCCTGAATGAAAGTTGGATAAGTTAATAATAAGATAACAGAACAATCTAGTCCTACAAATGAAAAAAAAATGAAAAAAGAACACCATAATAAATTTAGACTTTAAATGACCAATCATAGTTAGTTCTATACAAAAGCAAGGGAAAAGGCGCAAATGATAGACAGTGTATCCCAAAGCAGCGAAAACAAAGAGCACTACGAAGAGAGAATAGCCTACGCCTACAACGATGTGTGACAGCCAGCAGACTAGACTATGATGTAGACACATATTCGGACATCGTTTGATAGTAAAAATGCTAATACAAACTAGAGCGAAAACACACTGTTCCTAAGCCAAACATATCACCACATAACTATAGACTTACATATCAATATGCAATAGACACAATAACATATTTAATTGTACCACTGGAGTTTCGTTCGCACTTTCTGGAAAAATTAAAAATTAGAGCTCCTAGTCCCAGCTCGTATCATAACCAGTGTGGCAGTGTCAGAAACAGATTTGGGAGATAATGAAATTCTTTTTATCATACTGATTGAATAAGTAGAGGAACAAAGTAACGCATCTGAACCGACTGATTACTAGCAGGATTTTAACTTCATGAACAAAGGGCATTATCATGCTGAAGCTCGAAACTACAGCACTTGACCAAGCTGGAAAGAAATACAGCTACACTGCTGACCAAGCTGCAAAACGACATCAAATCCATGCGTGCATCATACACACCATTTTCCGAACTTCAGGTATGACTACCCTCGACAACGATGCAAAACTAAAAGTCCTCCTTAAACCCTAAACAACGCATTTCAGCCACTAAAATACAAATCTAAATTTCGAAAATGGGAAAAATAATGATGTGATAAGACCTGACCTCGTACAGCGATTTGCGGCTGAGCTTGCGACCGACGAGATCGGAACCGGAAGACGGAAGAGCGGTTGAGATGAGAGCTACTGAATCTGAAATTTCTTTAGAGCCCTAAATCGGAATTGTGCATCTTCGCCGAGGATACGGGGTGTTTTTGTAAATTAAAAACTTGAGGGGTCCAAATATGAAAGTGAATTTAGACGGGTCATAGTTTCGGCTGCTAATTTACCAATTAAATCAGATAGTCTGGTTGGTTCGACCATCGGTCTATGCTAGTGGTGCTGCTAATTATCTTCAACTTCAATGGCATGGGATTAAAGTATAGTATTGAAAATTTAGTATAATATGTATTTATTAAATAAATTATTAAAAATTTGGTTAATTAAGATAATTGGTATGAAATATATAGGCTTAAGGGACGAAATTGAACAGGTTTACTGAAAAAATGTAATCAAGATAATAGGTTCGAAATTGAGCAGGTTTGCCGGACGTGCCTGAGATTGAACAAATTCTCGTCTCTTAATCAAATAAGTTTTAATTGTCAACAAATTTAATAAAGTTTGATTGTGTTTGGTGAATCAAACACAATTAACAGTAAATGACATTCTAAATTAGTTCAATGCTTATAATTTTTATTTTTCAACAATTCTATTAGTTCCAACAGCGATTATGTCAATTCTGAATTTTTCTATTTTTTAAATAAAAGTTGAGCTTAAATAAATGAAATCAATTTTGTTTTAAGATAAATATAACTGAAACAAAAAGTAGCACCAAATTAAGTGAGAAAAACACACGGTTATATGCAAGTCGATGAATTTATTATGCATTAATTACAAATTAAAACTTATTTAATTCAAATTTACAAATTAATATGACAAACTTCTATTGGCTCACATTTTAATATTGTGAAATCTAGGGGTATCAATTAGGAGGGACAGATTTTAGATTCGACTAGACCCAAATTTTAAATTTGGGATATGTATAATTGGATTTTTGTATCCACTAGTGTATCCCCATCTGATTTTTTTT
>NQLW01000808.1:546253-602836 GCA_002312845.1 Kalanchoe fedtschenkoi
ATATAAATAGGCAGAAACCGCATGAGAACCTTGAATAGGTTACTTAGATGCTAATACACATAAAACATATAACAGCATAAAGACCTTGAACATGTTCCTTAAATACTTATACATATAACTGCATGACATTGGCGCTGAAAGTTTCATGTATCCAAAATAGAGCTTCAATCATAAGCCACATGAGAGTTTCAATCATAATAATATATAAACAACAAAAGCTATATTAGTTCAATCTAACCTTCGCATTGACCAGGTTCCGCAGCATCATATGATTCACATTTCTCGGATTCCAATGATAGCCTGAGATAAGGATTACTTAGTTGGCTCGCATGAGTTATAGCATAGTCACTAAGTGCAATGCATTAAGAAAACACGAAGAAAATATATTGAACAGATTGAATTCGTAAAATTTTATAGATTTTTAATTTTAATGAACTTAGTAATTACTCAAACTTACAAATTCGTTATGACTTGCAGATAAAATCTGATGCTAAAAAATCGTCCAAATTTTTTAAATACTCATACATCCAACATCGTTGTGATTTCAGTGCTTCCATTCTATAATACAAAATAACACATCATCCAAAACTCAGATTATGTTATTCCATAAATAGTCTCTAGTTCCATTGACTATAACAAATCAAACATATGTATTTGTAGTTCATGACAATCTCATATTGTACTATACATAAATTATGAATTATAAGTTAGTTTTTGAGTTCAAATTCAAGATCAAAAACCTCAAAAATAGCCTCACTTTCATGGTTATGAAGTTTAAATATCAAGTTTGCCATAAAATCCAAGATTAAAATCTCTAGTTCCATTAACTACAACAAACCAAATATCTGCATTTATAGTTCACAACAATCTCATATGGTATCATATAAATAAATTACAACTTGTATTCATACACAAAAAGAGACAAATAACAATTTAAAATAATATCATTAAGTTCATTCAGATAGCCCTCCCACACTGGTGACTAAATCCAGTGTTGTTCAAAATAACACTCCTTCTTCCTTCAAAACAACATTCCAATATGTATTTATACATATATAGAAGTTCGCTAAAACGTGACTGAATTGAACTAAAACTATTATTTTTGAGCAAAAAGCCAATGAACTTAACAAAAGTTGAGAATTTCGAGTGAGAAAAAAAAGCAGCCGAACTGAATTAAAATTAAGATTTCTGAAAAAAAAAAAGCTAAACTGAAATAGACCTGATATTCGGAGAGAAAAGCCACTTAATTGAATTCAAGTTGAGATTTTATGAGTAGAAAGAACAAGTGATAGTTATTAAAATTTAGAGTTTTATTACCAAAAAAGCCGATGAACTTAATTAAAGTTGATGTTTTTACAAGAAAAAAAAGTGGTTGCGGACCTAACTTAAACTGAAATAAATGCAATTCAATTCAAGAAGAGCATGATGATACGTTGTGATTACACTATGTGCAATGCAATGCGCCAAAATTAAACCAAACACATCAATTCCAGAAAACAAACAAACAATCAAACTCAAACCCAATACTTTCATTTGCTATTTGAATTCCATGACTGGAATATCTAAACTTCAATCTACCAGTCAACGCACCAAATTTCACCAAAAAATCAATATGCAAAAACTTAAAATTGATTCAATTTCTGAAATCTCAGTGAATTAAGATGATGTTATATAGCTAGCTTCCTCTGGGTCTAAGTGTGAGGCCTATGCGTCCAATACACCAATGTAACTTCTTTCATACGAGTTTTATGTGCTCCTCAATAGTCATTTGATTAAGTTTCTTTCTTGTATAGTATCAATTGATCAAGGAGGATTTGTCAGTGGTCATAGTATTCGTGAGAACATCACATTAACATACGAGATGGCGTCAAATTTGCATCAGAAAATTAGAGGTGCGATTTTGCTATTCAAAATTGATTTATCTAAAACATACGACGGATTTAATTAGTTTGATGTTTCTATTGCAATGCACAAGGAAGTTCGGTTTTGCAGAATCTTTATCAGTATAGTGTATTAATTCATTTTCTCATGTTATTACACAGTGAATGGGATGGTTAATGGTTTCGTTTCTTCAAATCATTTTGAGGGGTGCGTAGGCGATCTGCTTTCCCCTCATCTCTTCATCATCTCCATGAATTACTTTAATAAGTTACTAAATGTTGGTGTGCGATTTAACTAAGTGGGCTGGTTCTCTTTATCCCACACTATAGCAGGTGAAACTCATTCACTCTATGTAGGTGATATGCTTATTTCTCTTTTGTTAAGCATTGTTAGGGATGAAAATCATGACCTTCCCACTCTATCCTTGCAATGTCCCGCCCCGGTAAACATAACCGACTTGATGATTCTCGTGGTTAACTATAACCAAATCAAATAAATTTGGACGGGTAGGTTGAGAGTATGATCTTTTTCGTACCCGTCTCGTACCCGATCAATTTAAGTTAACCAATTTGTCCCCATGTATTGTAAATACTACAAGTATTTTAAAAATCATATAAGTAATAATATAAAAATATTTACTTATGAATAAAATGTTTATTCGATGAGTCTGTTTCATTAACTTTTTATGTTAGACTTCCATGGTCTTTAAATTATCACCTTTCATTACATTCTACTAACTGATTTTTAAAATCAGTCGGCTCAAACACAATTATCATCCATATTTGTCATCTACTGTGAGATGTGCCTCACAAAACTCAATTTGCCAATCATTCACAATGTACAATGTAACATTGTTTGAATCACCATCTAATTTCCTATCACTTTTTATTCTCAATTCTTAGTGTGAACACAGAAAAATTTGAGAATTATTTGGATTCACTTATAATACTCATATGTAACATCAGTTTTGATGGAGCTAGTATTATTATCTTTTGGATGATTTATTTATTTTTTGCACACAAAAATGCACTAATTATTTTAAATAATAGTTAAATGAACTTTTTTTATAAAATTTAGTGAAAGAGTAAAGTTTATATACATTGTCGAACTATCAAATTTTTTTAATCTTTATTCATATGTCCAAGAACTTACTTTAGTCAGAGACCAAAAGTGAGTTGATCTCTTGAACTTAATTACTTGTGGTATATTACTTCTTTTTATTTATATTCAAAATTAGGTTTGATTTAATTAAGTCGACGGAAATAAGAAATTAATCGAATGGTTTTCATCAGCATAAAAGCTATTTTAATATGGATGGCATATCAAAGACAATTAAGTGCATGATCCATAAGAGACTTCCCTCTACAACCAACCTCGTGGAGGCGATCTTTACTTTTGATGACATTCGATATTTAAGGAGACGATCCTCATTGTTGGTAATCATACTTGTATTTTTTCCAATAACAATGTGCAAATCTTAAACAACTTTAAGTATAATAAAATTTTCTTTGATAACTAAATTTAAGCCGTGTTTAGCCATCAAGTGGTCAAAATATCCCGAACAACTAACTATTTATTCATTAATATATGGACGAAATTGAATTTGTGATTTGTCACTATCGTGTGGGAGATTATTTGAAGGACGAGTGGCCAGATTTGGTGAATTTGATTCAACCGAATGTGGGGAAGATCTTGCTACTTAATATTCTTGTTAAGTAATAGGAGGTAGCTCTGACTTCAAAAAAATCATGTTGGATTTGCATATTTAGATTCGAATTTTTGAGTTTTTGAATTTATAAGCATGTGCTCCTTTTGACGGGCTATTTCATTCAAATTTTTTTATTTTAAAATTGAGATTTGGGCATGCTTTGGAAGAAATGAACTTAGCTTTGGATGAGGAGTGATGACACATATAGGGTAGAGTTAACAATATGATATTAAGAAATCTCACATTTCATTTCACATTTTAATAAAAAAATTTAAAATTAGAGTCGTTCGAACTATAATAAGAAAATAATGATAGTGCGGAGATTTAAACTTCCTCCTCATATTTTAACGATAGTTAAATAATTACCCATGATTTAACCTAACCCAATGAGGATAAGGATGATTTTAATTTTCACATATCCAAATGATTATGTTGTGGATATAATTTTGATGTCTTGAAACAGTAAGAGTAAAGTAATTTCATTAACCCGCTTCAAACCCGCTTCATTGCCATCCCCCAGCGTCATCCAGTTAGGAACTAAATGTCTCTGATTGAGCAGCTCTGCACTGATTTTGATCATTATTTTAATTGCTTTAGAACTAGACGATTTCTCTCTAAAACTCATTTCTGACACAACTGCTTAGGAATATTATTGGCTGTTCTGTTTCCCTTGGCTCTCCCTTCACAGGCCCACAAAATTTCTCTCTCTACGATGATTTTAATTTTAGGAAAAATAAACGACAGAATTTCAGGTTGGGGGGTGAAGTTGATGAGTAGGGTATGAAGACTTACTCTTATCAAATCAGTCTCTTTTGTTTATACCCTCTTCATACCTTGTAAACCATTCCGGTTCCTAAGGTTGTCATTTGCCTCATTTAGAGACTTCTTGGTGCCCATGGGGTACGGCCCCCTGAGGAGACATCAGTGGATTGGCTTCCAAAGGGTATGGGAGTGGAGATGTTAACGTGAAAAACATTCTTAATGTGATCAAATGCTAGGGAATGAGGGATTCAGTTTTTCTTCATCTTCCTCCTTGCACCCATGAAAAAACTAATGTATACTGTGTGCTCTCAGAGGAAGAAGCTAGGTGAGATCGGGTCAAATGCAAGAATGCTTGTATGAACTTAATTGATTTAGCAATATGCAAGCATGATTACCAAGCCTGTAAATTTCCGCAAACATACATATAAAAATAGTTTAGGATGATTAATCACAAGTAAGGTCCCATCAGCCAAGTCACCTCAATTATTGTGTGAAACAATCACAACGGATTCCTGTTCACGTCTTTGTAGAGCAGATAACGTGACCGAGTTTTGCCAAGGGCGGCATACCTGCGTAAGGAGCAAAATATGTTTAAAAAGTATAAATTTAAATCGAAGGGTCTAGCAAGAAACTACCCAACATACCATTGTGGCACAAAAGGCGCCATCCAAATTGCATCCCCTGCTTGAACTGGGTACCTGTGAAGGAGAGGGGCACCGAAAACCGAATTCATAAAAACCGTAGTATTCCTAGATAAGTTCATAAACGGAGAATATAAAAGGCGCCACAATTTCGTTACTGATCAGTGATTTGAATTAGTCTTTGCCTCTAATAATATGCAAGCCATGCGGAGTTTTTGTTGTAAAAAAAATACATTTTTAAATGAATGATTATAGAAAGTACTTAATTGCGTAGAGAGTATAAGCCTGACAAACATTATTGGCGGACCTGAATAATTTATCCAACAAGAACACTCAGAAAGTAGTTTCTCTGGGAGTAAGGAGAACATTACCAATTATCACCCAGCCGGTATATACCCTGCCCCTCCAAAAGAAGCAAGCCATGTTGATTGTAATGCACCTCCTGCATAAAAAAATGATGGTCATTTAAATATACAACGGATGGATCGGTATCATACAAACAAAAATATGTACGTGCCACATCATGAAGATGAGAATTGTGTGGTTCAGGTTCGTAGTTTCATGAAGATGTGGTAATTAAGTATATGATAAACCACAACAGAGATGAAAGCTGACTGAACGTGAGATGGCAACTGATACAGAAATTTGAAAGCCAAAATGTTACACATTAAACTGAAGAGTATACCTTGACATTAAGATATTCGCCAGGTTGAAAATCCATTATCTGATTTCATGAGGACAATAAGTTGGATAACCAGATACCACAAGAAAAGTTAGCGAAATAAGAATCATAAACTGAACCAAAACTTCCAAGCATTAGTCAGTAGTAATGCGACACATTTAATCCATTTACATGCATCCAGAGTATCATAGAAATGTGTTCTGAGCACTAAAATTGAACATTCACTTGTTGTTTTAGATATACGGAACTAACCATCCAACTAGTTGTTAGTTTTAGTCTAATTAAGAGCAATATGAGCTGTCAACCTTATTGATTTCTAGACAAGAGGTGGAAAATGCATTCAAGAACTCACATGAACATTGAAGTCGTATGCCGAAGAGGCAGGAAGGAGCTTTCGGAGTTCAAAAACCTGGTAAGATGGTGTCAGAAAATGGCATGGATCAACTGATCAGATTAAAGCTTTTCAAAGACATATTTGTTTTCTAGAGAACATATATTTGTTTTCCAGTGGTATTTATACACTGGATTCAAGTATTCAACTCCACTTAGCACACCTACTCGTCGTGGAGTAATCAAGGTTAATGCTTTATTTTCAAAGTTATCCTTTCAAAAACTTAAGATTTTATCTAAAGCAGCCAATAGCAAACCAAAACTAAGATAGCTGAACATAAATGGCACAGCCAAATTACCTCTCCAGGGGTGTCAAGAAGTGGTTGTTGATCTGTTGAGCCAACAATCTGTTGAGTAACATGATTTGGGAGCAATGTGTACCTGAGAATGTTCAAAGAATAAGGGAAGACTTAGATTTTTTCAAACTGTTCGAGTTAATACTTTTTATCACGGGAACATAATCAAGCCGGACAAAATTATGTTGAACCAAGGACTAAATTATTACTGTAGAAAGAAGACAGTTGACTAAGTAACCACTAACCAGAAGACATGACATAAAAGTATTACACTACGTGCCATCGATTGCAAGACTCAGTTTATGACAGATAATAAACTAACCCAAGGTCCTAGTTGACATGGGACCTAAACAGCTGAAGGGTTAACTGAAGATCAAACAATAATGCCCGGATAAAAAGTCATATGAGTACATCTACAGTTTGTTATAAATGATAACCTGCGCTCAATGACAACAAGAGTGGCAGTCGCATCAGACTTCAGGGAATGCTCGCTATTAGGTGGGAAATAGGCAAATGAATCCACCTGAATTACAGATTACATACATCACCAGAGACTATTTTAGTCATATTTTGAAATATTATTATACGAGTCCGAAATTCAAGTGGGTTTATTTCGATGGGTGTAACACAGTCTTGTATATTTTATGAAGGAAATTGATGTATAAGAGATAGATTGCTGACCTTGAGTTTCTGACTGACACCAGATGCATTTACAAGTGATATGGCACCTTGAATTACAAATATGAACCTGATGCATTGACAGCAAAATATCAATGTGGAAAGTACTTGTAACCAGGGAGTGCCATGAAATCATGGAAAGCCCATCATCATATTAACCTTTCAACATCATTTGCTGGAAGGCCAGACTTGGAGTTTCCTGCCCATGAGAAAACGTGCGAGTAAGCAATAAACATTTTCATGCATGTTCAGAATAATAGTCTCTTCTTAACCGAAAAACCTTTTATTAGTCACTCTAGGCTACATCTACAAAGGAATTTTCACAATCAACTGATAGCTAACAATATGAGTCGTAAAACTGTTTCTTGGCCCATACCACTACATATCAACATTTTGCAGTACATGACAATCCAAAGATGAAACAAGACCATGGAATAATGCAGAGTCAAAGCCAAATGAAGAATTAATGCAACAGCGTAAAGAAGATAGTACCAACGGCCCCATGATACCTAGAAAAACATATTGCTTCGTATCAAGAATTTCCGAAAATATAAGAACATATTACTAATATACAGCGACATGGAGGTAAAGTCAAGCCAAAAATCTATATCTACCTTGCATCTTTGCCAAGTACATCACGAAATGAGAACCCATTGCAGGAGTGACCAGATACGCTCCAAGCGTATTAGCCCTGCAACAACACAATCGACAATGAACACAGAAAAAAACAAAAAGCAAAGCCTTCACTGACTTCAACAGACAACCAAAAATCAACCTACCAGTCAGGTAAAGGACTGAACACATGACTTTCAGGGGTGATCAAAGCATGATCCCGTTTATATACACTCCGCGTAAAACCAGGCAAGTCTGCAAGATTAAGAACTCCAAAAGAAGTCAAGAACTAAAACCAAGTACCAGTTTCGCCATATGCAGACACAGGTACGTTAATTAGCACCACTCCACTTCAGTCATGCATCATTCAAACCCAAAATTCAAATTGCAAATATCGCCAAAGTTTCAAAAACTTGAATATTTACGGGTCAAACATATCTCCCAACAAAAAATAAGTACCAAAACAAAATCTAAATAAATTTTAGAAGGCTTTTTTAGAGCTTAAATGCTATGCCCAGCACATCTATTGACACAATCAACTGACTTCAGTGTTCAACTGACCTTGCAAGTGATCAGGAGATAAAGTGGGGTTGGTGACTTTCCAGTACAGATGGTTCTCGTCAGAATCTGCTGACAAAGAACTAGCAGCGGAACAGAAACCTTCCTGACCCAATCCAACCACCAGCACGCCTTGAAACAAAATTCCAAAACATGATCAGCCATCACGTTTCCATCCATCCATCATCATCAACTCAAACCAAATAACTTGCCCAATCAATATACATCATTGTACAAAAATCCATCTTTGCAATCATAGACACTACCCGCATCAAATTATTCAATTTCTGAGAAATTAATGGAAAGTGTACGTACTAAAAGTGGACGATATAAAGATGAGAACTTTCAGCGAAGAAGTCTGCATTTTCGAGAAGGGGCGGGAGCTGCTGGAGATTGATCTGTAAGTTGACCGATTGAGACGTGTGGGGGTGGACCGTGTGGTGGAAAGGCTTTGCGGAGTGGGAGGGGAAGCAAAGCAGTACACAACAAAACTGGAGTGATGCCGAGAAGCACTACCTACTGTGGCGATTTTAAAAACGTCGCCGTTTTATTTTTATGTTTCTCTTGAATTTATTCACATTTTTTCTTCTCCCTTTTTTGATAGAAAGACACACACTCCATTATTTTTTCATGTCATTTAATCAAATTTTTTTGTTTATTTATATTTATCATTTAATAATTTTTAATACGTGTATTTAATATGAATAACTATTTTAAAATATCAAATATTAAACACTTCATCGTCATAATCAATAAAAAATATTACTCGCTAGTAATCATTTATCAATTTTACTTTTTATATGAATTCTTTTAAAAAAATATTAACCGCTTACTCATTAAATTTGTTCAAACCTTAACATTAACTTCATCTTAATATACTCAAATTAACTTTAAACGACATGTATTAAAGGACGGAGGGAGTACATACATTTGAAACCTAGAATCTGCAAATGTAATGCGCTGGGTTGGAAAATTTATGTAGATTAAATTTCATTGATATTTTTTTACTTGGGACTACATAAAGACACAGAAGTAAGCAAATGTAAGTCACGCGTGGACGCGATCCACCATGCGAATTGTGGACATACCAATAATAAGTTGTCACGTCACGTGATACATTAAAAATTCAAAAAAAAGTTTCAAAACCAATTTAAAGTTCCAACATATTATTTTGATTTTTCAATGTGACACATGAAGAATCATGATTAGCGATGTTCACAGCGATATTCCTAATACACTGTATCCACCCAAAAATAACTCAAATATGAGGGCTCTGAAGGGTTGTCGAAGCTGCATAAAACTACGAAATGTAGAGAGACTTGCACAACTGGCCTCAAGTTAATGTAATGACAGCTAAAATAAAACTAAGTATTTTACATGTAAAACAACAAGGTGATGGTATTGTGAAGAATATGAACTGCCCTATTTTACAACAAAGCCAGAATAACTGATGCCATATAACATTTTTCGTTTGATTCTTAATCTTGGTACTCAACTCCCATGTTTTGATCGACAAGGTAGAGGTTGAAAATTAAGTGACATCAAATCATGGTGTCATCTTTCGCCCTCCGCAGTTAGACTGGTATTTGCCAATTCTTGGTGTTCTTCTTCGGATCATCGGTGAGGCTGAGATCATTCTCATTTTCTTTATAGGTTTTGATGTATGTTTTCGCTTTCATCAGTAGGAGCCGTTCCAACATAAACAACTGGTAGTTGTTCTCAATCACCGGTTCCAAAATGTGGCTGAAGTTTGATGAATACGCCAACTTGTACCTGCAAAACAACAGAGAAGATGTGAATAGTTCCCTTCAACCAAGGCCATGCCCCTTCATGTACAAGAATTACTGATATCAGCTCCAGATATCAAAAAGATTTAATCAGCATGCAGCATACTTGAGCCTTTTCGATCAAAGATCCTGGTATATTTAAAGCCTAAAGGTGTCTAATATTTGGATGGCGAGAATGAACAAACTGAGACAGCACAAACTCTCAGACAAGCCTTCCACTGCAGAAGAGACTGCCTAAATCAGAGATAACTGCCTAGTAAAGCTTATAAAAATATCCGACTCTGCACTCACTGGTTGATTTAACATGTAGCCAAAGGCGAGGAACTGCCAAGAAAATTATATTAGCATATCTGACTCTGCTACCCACAGCAGCACCACCACACAAATACACAGTAAGTATAAATGACGCGCGAGCCCATTATGATCTAAAAATACTAGCACACAGAATTAGCAGCTGCCACTTACCTGGAAGAGAGAGGCGAGAAAAAACCAGGTGTTCTCTCATTGGAAGCTATGAATAATGTACGTCCAGGTGGTACCCATTTTTTGATTCTGCGCATAATAAACTCAGGGCGAGTGTCCCTATCTAGATGAGGATGCAAAGACCTAGGCACCCCAAACCTGTCTTTCCGGGTTTTGAGTATATCACCTCTACGGACATGCATTGCATCATAATCACCTAGCAGTAATTGTATCTGTTTTTCCAATTACTCGGGGTGAGGAAAATTTATTGCATATACTGAGTATAGCATGCATGGGGATTGGATTATATACCTTTTCAGCTGCATCTCTTAATCTATTAGCCGCCATAGATGGCAAGAAAGAATGTGGCAACAAAATAGCACTGAGATTGTGACGATCCTTGCATTCTGCAAACCTGATAAGCGTAAATATGTTAAAGAGAAGTCTGAACTCACAATCACCATAGCGAATAGCATCCCAGTCTAAAAACTGTCCCAAAACCATATCAACTTTTCCAATGGAAAGTCTACATTGTCAAATCATTTCAGAATCAATTCTCCTTTCTTTTACTCTTCCACAGATTTATCAGGGAACTGGATTGAGCGAATCATAGCATAAAGAAGCTCATTTATTTGTCTAATAAACCTAATAGATGAACCACCATATTTGTAAAAAGGGTTTCAAATCAATAAAACTCATTTGATTTTATCAACGTCTCACAGATGAACAGAGGTGGCCTCATGTAAACCAAGATAACTTGACAATATAATTACTGAAATCATCGAACAAAGTATGGATTCCTATCACTCACGAATTGCCATTATTCTGAGAAGCAATAAAGTCAAGGCCAAAAATAATAAAAGGATTATTAGTTTACCATGAAAGAGGGCTGGCAGTTCGATTTATGAGCAAGTAATTTGAGTACTGATCGTCCTGTTTGAGATCAACTCGGCTCACACCTTTCACATGAGCAGCTCCTCTTTCTTCCAGCTTCATACTTGTCAATAGGACACGATACCAGGCTTTTGAATTGTCTAATATAACAGAAACCGTTTCTGACATCAGACTCAAATCATACAATGAATCCATTGCGCAAGAGCTAGCTGCCCATCTACCAACAAATCAGGTAAAAAACTTCAGCAAATGATGCTTAAGCTATTCATTGCAACAAAATAATCCAACATCTAATACCATCATGAGAAGCCAACTGGAACTCACGTTGCTTCTGTAATTCCATTATCAGACTGGTGAAGAATCCCTTTCTTATTGTGCATCGGATTTATACACATCCTGGACGGCATCACAAAAGTTCTACAACCAAAAACAATCAAACCAAGAATAAATACTAATACGCGCAATTTAAGCTCTCATTTACTGATTCCAACTACCTAAGCATGCTCATCAACTACATTTCCACTGCAAATAAACGAAATAAATAAAAAACGCACATTTACAACCACTTTAGCAAAATGATTTAAACCCAACAAGAAGAAAGATCAATGGGATCCAAAATGAAGCACCTTTGAAGGTACATGGCCTCTTCCAGGGCACACCTGAGGCTGGACTCCTGGTGACCCAGTCCAGCACAGGTATCACAATGTTTACCAGGACAGTCAATTCTGCTGCCCCAGTACAAGTATTTCTTCTCACCCACGCGTTCATTTGGAGTTGCAGCGGCTATGGGGTTTTCATTTTCAGGCTTGATTAGGGTTTTGGGTGAGAATGTGGAATTTTTAAGCAGCTGAGACTCGGGTGAAGATGAAGAAGATGTGCACAGAATGTAGAGTACGAAAATGGCGAAGATGGTGAGAAGAAGTGGGGTTGTTGGAGGTATGGATCTCGCTGATTTCGGCTTCATCGACTTGTTCGCCATTTTTGGGCTCGGATGCAAATCTGAGGTTGAAGTGTCGAAATTAAGTGTTTAGTAAATTTAGGGGAAAACGTACATAAACATTCTTCACTCCAAGTTCCTCTTTTTTCTCTCAAACACTATCTTAGAAAAGGTGGCCCCAGAGGGGCACGGGAATGAAGCTGAATTTACATACGAAGTTAATAAATTTTGAAAACCCGAAAATTTGTGACAAATCAAATCAAAATCCATGAATGAGAATTTAAGTTTATTGATTTTTTAGAGAGACGGCCTAAATAACATTCTCATCGAAAAATTTAGTTGTGGATCGGAAAATGAGTTAGAAAATTTATATGGCTAAGTAAAAAAAACAAAAAGAAATCAGAAAATCAATTTGGCTTATCAAATCGGCATTGTGCTGCTCGAATAAAGGGTCTTCGCCAAACACGTTCAATTTGCAAGGAGAATAAATGAGCTGATGAGGAACGACATCGCTTCAAAGCTGCAACTCTTGTGAATTTTGCGGCACTTGCAATATGATAGTGTCTTCATTTGAATTCTGTCACGTCTCTTTATACTATGTTGTCATGATCAATTCTCCAAACCATGTTGCTCGCGCCATGCAAGCGCCACGTTGATGTCCGAAAACCTGTAATTCCCTCAAAACCACCCTCAAGTTTGGCTCGAAAAAAATTTATGTCGATCAAACTTGTAAATTAATGAGTGAAACAGCTGAGTATGGGGGCTTGTGAAGAAGATTTGTAGGTTGCTGATCACATGTCATATACTGAAGCTGAAGAGTGTCATCAACAATCTTACTTCTAATTAAATGGCAAACAATATCTACATATTTTAGTTCATGAAATACTGGATTATGCACAATGAATGTAACATAATTACTTTCACAATACGTGAAAACTAGAGTGACATACAATACTTTGAGAGACTTGAGTAAAGAGAGGAGCAGGTGTTTTCACAAGTAAGGTAAGTCATAGTCTGATACACGACTTCTAATGAAAACCTAAAGATAACAATTTGCTTTTTACTCTTCCATGATATCAGTGAGGCACCAAGAAACACGCAGTAAGCAGAGATAGAACATCGAGTGACAAGATATAAAAGACCCTGACCCGAAACAGATTTTAAGGTATCATTTTGTAAAATTAAGTAATAGTTGTTGAATACTAAATGAGAATCTAAATGGTCTAACCAATGGTCAAACCATCTTTGATCTTTTTATTGCTGAATGGTTTATTTTCATTTGATAACTTCTTTTTTAAACGTCTAAAAATATAATATACTTTTACCGTTTTCACATTTAAAACATAAATATAAAATAAGATTATGATATAAACTTATTTTTAAATATAATTTATTTTTTCATGTATAGCATGAGATACAATAGAAAGAAAAAATAAAAATAAATGTACAATATGATTGAAGAAGGAGCATGAATAAAATATATTTTTGATATTTCTAATTTGTATATGAGATTTGATTCATATTTGAAGGATTCAAATACCAAATTGACAATAAATGAATCAAATAGTATAAGATACTATTTACAGCAAAAAAAACAAAAGGCCGGTTCATTGAACACTTAATATAATAAAAAAAATCACCTATTATTAGAGCTCATTAGCCCAATATAAGAATAACAAAATGAAACCATAATGAACTACCTTCATTGTAGCTTGCATAAGATGCTGACAAGAAAGAGAAAGATACTCGCTTAAGTGATGAACATCAAAGGAGATATTCGGACAAGTGATGGTCAGATAAAAAAGTCGTCCAATAAGCCTCATATATTGATCATGCTCTTCCAAGGCATCATAGATAATAGTGTAGAGAGTGTAAACAAGGAATGATCACTGCAGCTTTGAGTGAAATCATAAGAGAACAAAGTTGTCGGGAATTTTTGGAATCATTGACAAGGGGCTTTTTTCAAGTCATATAAAGACTTGATCAGCCTACAAACTGATTGAGTATAAAATTATTTTTCTTTGAGCCTATATCTTGGAGGTAGCTTCATGTACACCTCTTTCAATAATTCCGTATGTGAGAATGCATTTGTGACATCAACCTGAATGATAGACTAGTCTTCTCACTGCAACTGCTAATACTACTCGAATAGTCGTCATCTTTCTTACGGGTGCAATGGTCGCACAGTAATCAAGTTTGTGAATTAATAGGAGTTTGTGTGGTCCCGATCTTTCGATGAGATAGAGTTTCGATTTGGGAGGAGTAGACGTTGGCGATCTGACTATAACTGTCCAGGACGTTGCGTCTTAGCAATCGTTACACCTACTCCATAAGTGTTATTGATCTTGTGGAAGCACGATCAACCTGACCACGAAGGTCCTTATACCTACAAATAATTGAATAACGAGCAAGAACAAGATGAATAAGTAACTGAAATTACAAATCTGAATGAAGTATAAATCTGAAATAAAAAAAGTTGGAATTTTGAAGACAAGTAAACGGGCGATCTAGCCAACATGCGTGAATACAGGAAAAAGAAGCAGCAGCTAACTTTAATCTAAACAAAATTCAACTGAAAAGAATTCTACAACTATCTATTTATAAGGAAGGAAGCTAGGGCTTCTCCTAAGCTAATTAAGATCCCTATCACTGATAAGATTTGGACTAGCATTAATAGGCCCTGGCCCACAGTCCAAATTCTATTATCAGTCTAACTTAAGCCCAAAGCCTAAATTTATACTAAAAAATCATGAAATTTATTTTGATGATTCCGGGCAGCTCAGATGGAATTTTGACATGTGGCTGGATTCATTAGAAAGATGACATTGAGATCTTTCTAACCACTATTTATGGGCCTTCACCAACTTTTGAAATTAAGAGTTATGATTATTTGAAATTTGACGTAGTTTGGAAAATTCATGACGCGATGTCTTCATTAGTAGATGTAAATCCATTAGCCACAAGCCGATCTTTGTAACAATCAAGAGAGCCATCACCTTTGTATTTCACCCTAAAACCCCACATACAACCTTCTATTTTTTTGTAAATGGGTAACTCAATAATCACCAAACTCTTATTGAGTTCTAAAGGCTGAATTTCTTTATCCATGGCATTCACCCAACAAAAAATTCTTAGAGGCTTGAGAATACGAGTTAGATAAAATATGATGAGAGATATAAAATATGTAAGAGTGATAAGAAGGAGATAATGATCATATGAAAATAAATCTTAAAGAGGATAAAGTACCTTAATAGAGGAAGAAACATCTTGATGTGGTAGTTCAGTGCCTGTTGGGATGATATAATCTTTGTATCTGGAAGGCATTTGGTGCGCCTAATAGATGAGTCATAAGAATAAATGTAGGGGAGGCAGGAGAGTGAGAGGCAAATATATCAGGGTCATGGAAAGTTGTAACAGTAGGAGGAGAGACATTATGAGGAGTCAGTGAGCGTGTATCAAAGTTTAGTGAGTCTGAATGAGCATCAAGGTATGTATAAGACTAAGTAGTATCAAGAAAATGTAGGCAATCTGATAGTGCAACAAGCTCAGACACACAAGTAAAAGGTGATGAAGTGATAATAGAGAATGGAAAGATATGTTCAAAGAAAATATAACATTTGTACTATAAAAATGTTTTTTTCTCTAAATTAACTAGTTTATAACCTTTTTGCTAAATAAATATTCTAGAAAAATACTATTGATTGCCATTGAAGAAAATTTATCTCATTGTATTTTTAAAGTAGATGCATACGTAAGACATCCCAAGACCCTCATGTAATCATACTTTGGGATAGGTTTGAAAAGCATTTCTAAGTGTGTTTTGTACTTAAAAACATGAGACTGTAAGATATTTTTGGTAAGGATACATTCTTCTCAGAAGGTTAAAGGAAGAGGGCCTTGAAACCCTAGTGCTTTGGCTAACTTTAAGATAGGTTTGTGTTTTTTTCTCAACTCTACCATTTTGTTATGGTGTTTAAACACAACTAGTTTGATGAATAATATCATGGTTAGAAAAAATAATTGAAATGGTATGACTCGGTACCTAATTTTAATTTTTTACTTAGGTGCCAAACTGATTTTGAACATAAAGAAGAAATTGAGTTAAAATGTGACAAACTTCAGACTTAGCAGCCATTAGATATGACCATGTACACCTACTAAAATTCTCAAATATAGTAAAAAAGTATGAATAATCATTATATGTTTTATCTTCATTAGGACCTCACACATCACAAGGGATGGGATTAAAAAGATTTTGGAGAGAAGATAAACTATTATGAAATTGTAGTCTAAACTGTTTCGCCAGTTGACACAACTGACAGGGTTTTAAACTCTTGTCATTTAGAGAAGATGAAATATGAGTATTATGATGAAGAATAGAGTATAATGTGTGATCTAACATTTGGTGCCACAGTTTAGTAATATTTGGAACTTTGCAAGAAAAGAAAGTCTTGATAGAGGAGGTGATAGGACCAGTGAGAAATCATGTATTATATTGTAAAGTTATTGGCACTGTCTAACAATCACAAGCTTCTTTCTCAAGGAAAGGTATTCCAAAGAACAAGTATAATGGGTAAAAAGAATTAATTAATTGTATTTTTGTACAATTGAGATAGAAATGAGATTATATTAGAAGAAAGGGATAAACAAATCATTGTGATAGTGAAGATAAGGAGAAAGTGAGATTGAACCAGTATGTGTGACGAAAATGTCTTTTAATTTGGTAAATTGATGATATAGTGGACAAAGTTGGGATTTTCTGAAGGCTGAACTGTGTGGTATTATGGTTGGATGCCTCTGGATCAAGAAATAACAGTCTCATTTGCATAATTAAAAATCAAACCAAAATTCAGAATCTATAAGGGGACCGTCACAGTCACATAGATGAAATAATTTTTGTAGATTAAGTCAATATCATACTTCTTCTCCATTGATTAAATGCCCCAATTCCAGTCAAGGTTACAATGGTTATTTTAGTTTCAGAGTGTTCGCAAGGCTTTATGTAGTGAAGATGACGAACACTTAATTGATTTGTTCAAGATTCACACCAGCCAATTAGGCAATCACCAAACCCATTATGAGAGGGACTTCTAATAGAGTTATAGGATTATCTATAATTTGCAATATACACTCAATTTTGACTTGAATCAAATGTAGATTTTAGATGATGAACTTCAAACAAATGAATTGATATGCCTCAGCACACAACCAAACCATCTAATCACATATTCTCAAGATTGAAAAATTAAGCAAGATATGCTTAAAAATACCAAATTATTGCACTGATTTTTGACATGAATCCAACTCTGATTCAATGAGAATTACCTAGGATATTTTTGATGTTTAGAGATAAAATAACTAAATAACAGCAACGACTCTTATTGAATATGAAGTTACAAATCGGAGAAAGATTTGGAGGATTTATATACCTAAGCTGAGAGGAAAGAAAGGAGAGTTGAGAAAAAGAACTGAGCTGATAAAACATCAACGTATTTCTCAGACAAAGAATCTCTACACCAAGCCAAAAGATTTTGTTATGCAAGGAAAATAAATGAACTACTAAGGAACAATGTCGCTTAAACCTGCAACTCTTTTGAACTTTTTCGAGTCTGCAATATGACACCGCCTTCACTTTTATTTTTCCGCACCTATCAATACAACGCCTCACGATCAATTCGCCAAAGCATGCTACTCGTGTCATGCAAATACCAAGCCCATCAAGAATGAACATAACCATTTTATTAAAGTGACTAATCAATATTTTTTCCTGAAATTATACTATTTGTATGCCAACAATTTTGTTATGATTTTCAAAATTCATGAACTAATTAATTCAACTTATTTTGAAAATCTCACAATTCCAAAAATCTATATTATATTTTTTCACAATTATATAAAATAGAGAGGATTTGTTGTGAAATTTTTTTGACCGTAAGTTATAAAATGGTTTAGATTGTAGATTAAACATAAATTCAGTAATTTTCTAACTATATTTTGTTTTTTTAACTAGTAAAGAAGCTATAATGAATGATTGATTTAACTATATTAATTACTACAATTTTATTACCAAATCTCATATTTTAAGGCAATATTGATCTATTCACAAAACCGATACACTACATTAATATAACTGTAATGTTAACCATCTCCATTCTTTAAAATTCGTGCTCATACAAAAAACAATTACAAAGTCCATAAGGTCCTGAAATTTGTTCGTCGTTCGTCGCATTTGATTTTAAGAAAATATATGAAACATCGATCGACAAAAGATGCACCGTTATTATACAAATGCAGCATTTGTTTTAATATAGCTAGTTTGTGCGCAGATTTAAACTCCATAGTTGTGTATTATATGCACAATTACACGGTTGTTTTATATCTTGGTGAATTCTTACAATATCTACTGTTATTATGTGAAAAACCTTAGGAGAATGTATGATATTTGTATGGTCCGCAATTTCAAATGGTGTACATTATTGTACACGAGATCACTATTTAAACGTTATTTTTATTTAATTAAAAATATATTGATTCTTGTAATATGTCCTTGAAATGTACTGAATATTTTATTTCCAATTTTCTAGTTTCGCATCTTTCATTTCATACTAAATTTATAAAAACTATACGAATGAAATGTTCTCAAACTTTCAGAGTCTAAACCAATGCATTAAATCCTCATAAGATTCAACAAAATAATATAAACGTGTCCGTGGTTTTTGAAAAAAATTCAAGTAATAATGATTTTAAAACTTTCAAGCTGAGGTAGTGCTCATTGTTACAAAATATTTTTCATGGCCCAATGATGTAAAATACAAACGTGTCCGTGGGTTTTGAAAATTTTTTAAGTAAATTGATGCACTTTTTAAAAATGTAACAATGCATATTTTTTCAATATATTAGTGGTGCGCAGTTGCAGTTGAAATACACAGTGTGATAACAAAGGGGCAGCGGAATAATAAAATTAGCAAACTAGCATGTCACAAGTATTTCACCAAACACCTTGTGTGCATGAACAAGTATGTTTCCTAATCAAATAACAAGCTGTCCAATACTTCAATAACAAAATAATTGTAATAGCTAGTTCACTGGAATACCAATCTCATCATCTCATATAAATATATCAAATAACACAATATGCATCTCATGTCAACTCATCAATCCAAGCAAACACTTCACATATGGATCAACAATAACGAAGATGATGACTTAATCACCACATATGACAAGAGATATATTCAATGAAGAGTAGACACCAAGATTTACGTGGAAAACCCCTTGCGGGGAAAAACCACAGGCAACGACGAGCAATCCACTATAAGATGAAGAATACAAGAGGTGAGAGCCAAAAAAGATGGGAAGGCTCCAAATTCCCACAAATTTCACTCTCTATTGGGTAAATTTGGTAGATCTTAGCCTCTCCTCTCATTTTCCTAATCTTAGCTCTCTCCCAAGCTCCAAAACACTCAACCTCTCTTTGGCTCGGATTTGGGAAGAACCCTAAAATGAGAGTTTTTGAAAATGGCCCTTACAGTTTCAAAATATTACAAACAACCCCAATTTCAATATACTATATGTATAGGCAATGTTTTGGTGGTGAAGTTAGGAGCTGAACATCACAATTCACCACCTCAGCGACAACTGAACCATTGAGCAAACACATCAAGTTTCTTGATGACAGAAGTTCAATCTTCAAATTTTTCATCTTCAAGTGAACAAATCAACATGTAACCATCTCACCGCCACCAAAGCTCCACATGGAGCTAACTTGGGCAAGAACTAATACCAACCAAGTTCAAGCAATGCTCAAACTTGACCTTCGAGACTACCTTGGTCAACATATCAGATGAGTTGTCTTTTGTGCCAATTTTCTCAACTTATAAAGCTTCACATGAAGCTGAATAAAGAAATTTTGCACATCAATATGCTTGGTTCTCTCATGAAACTTTTAATCTTTTGCAAGATGAAGCGCACTTTGACTAGTTCAAAAGACAACATGATCAACTTTCCCAATGCCCATATCACCAAGAAAACCATGCAACCAAATAGCCACCTTCACTGCCTCAGCCAATGAAATAAATTCAGCTTCTGTGGTAGATAAAACAACTGTATGCAGTAAGGTTGCCCTCCAGCTAGCACAAGACCCACACACCTGAAACAAATAGCCAGTTAAGGAGCGCCTCTCATCAAGATCCCCGGCAAAATCAGAATCAAAATAACCAACAACTTGTCTCGGATTTGTCATCCTTTGATCAATCATCAAACCATATTTCCTTGTGCCTCGAAGATACCTAAGGATCCGGTGTACTGCCTTCCAATGTTCTTTGCTTGGTTTTAACATAAAGCGGCTCACAACACTAACTACATGTGAAATATCCGGAAGTGTGAAACATAGCATACATCAAACTATCAACAGCACAAACATATGGAACAGAAGACATGTACCTTTCCTCCTCAATATCCAAAGGCCCTGAAGAAGTAGACATCCTAAAATGTGCCGCCAATAGGGTAGAAATTGACTTCGCTTGTGACATATGAAATCGATGCAGAACCTTCTCAATATATTGACTCAGTGAAAGCCAAAGTATGCGCCTAGATATGTCAAGACGAATATCCATACCCAACAACCTCTTGGATGGACCCAAATCCTTCATTTCAAACTCACTCTTGAGCATGACCTTTGTTTCATCAATAGCAGAACGACTCTTTCCTGCAATAAGGATGTCATCAACATAAAACAGCATATACACTCTTAAGCATCTACAAGCACCTGCTGAAATACACAAGCATCAAATGAACTTCTTTCAAAAGCATGGCTAGTAACATAAGAATCGAAATGATAGTACCATTGCCTTGGAGACTACTTCAAGCCATACAATGACTTCTTTAGCAAACAAACATGGTTTTCTTTGCCTTCAACAACAAATCCTTCTGGTTGTGCCATAAGTATCTCCTCCTCAAGTTTACCATGAAAAAATAATGTCTTCACATCCATTTGCTCTAATTCCAAATCAAATAGAGGAACCAAAGCTAGCAAAGTCCGAATTGAAGTATGCTTCACAATTTGAGAAAATACTTCATGGTAATCAATACCCTCTTCTGACTTATGCCCTTCGCTACCAATCTAGCTTTGTACTTTGGAGCACCAACATCTGGAGAAGCATCTTTGCTCTTAAACACCATTTACAACCAACAATCTTGCGTCGTTTGGGCGGCAACACCAAGTCCCAAGTGTCATTCTTATACAATGATTCTATCTCCTCTATCATAGCCTAAACCCAACTAGCTGCTTAAGCCTATTAACTACTTCCCTGTAAGTGTTAGACTCATCATGAACAATATCCTCGACAACTATCAAAGAGAAAACAGTTGCACCTCTGCCTCTCGCTACTGGTGTGACCCACTCTCCATAATGTTGTGGTGGCCTCCTCTGTCTTTGTTGACGGTGTACTACAGGAGAGTCTTGATCCTCTAAAGCTCCACCTGAAATATTATCCGCCAACTGACTATCAGCTCCACCTTAACTCCATCACCATAACCAAGAAAGACACACTTCAATGCTCGAGTTTCCAATTTATTTTGGCGAATGTGTGCATTCGCCGGACAACCAAATACCCTCATGTGATCATAATGAGGTGGTTTGCCAGACCACACCTCCTCTGGTGTCTTACAATCAATAGTTGTCGATGGCGAACGATTAACCAAGTAGCATGTCATGGTAACTGCCTCTGCCCAAAGATTCTATGGTAACCCGGTATGAGAGAGCATGCAACGGTTCCTCTCTAACAGTGTCCTGTTCATACGTTCCGCTGCTCCATTCTGTTGTGGAGTACCAACTGTGGTTTAGTGTCGAATTATGTCGGCGTCCCGACAATATTTCTCAAACTCTCCCGAGCGAAACTCAATGTCATTGTCTGATCTCAAATATTTGACCTTTCTTTCTGTCTGTGTTTCAACCATAGCCTTCCATTGGCAGAAATAACCAAATGTCTCATTTTTGGACTTCAAGATGTAAATCCAAACCTTCCTACAGAAATAATCAACAAAGGTTAACAAATATTTTCCACCTCCAATAGATTTCACCGGTGCATCACCCCACAAATCAGTATGCACATATCAAGAATGCCCTTGTCGTGTGAACAGACCTGCTAAACTTTAAACATGTCTGTTTTCCAAAGGCACAATGCTCACAGAACGCAAACTGCCTATCTTCCGGCTACCCAATAGACCACGACGACTCAACTCTGCCATACCACACTCTGACATGCATGTGCCCCAATCTCATATGCCACAATGTAGGCATAGTGTCATCATCAACCTGGGAACTAGAAGCCACTGTAGCTGACCCAGTAAGCAAAATGGCCTGCGAGAAATATAAGTCATCTGTATCAAGAGTAGTAAGAGCCTTCATCACACACAAGGAACCCCTGAACAACTTGATCTGAAAGCTATGTGTCACAAACTTGTGGCCCTTCTGATCAAGTGCCTTAAAAGAGATTGAATTCTTCTTCTTCAGTCCAACCACATCACGAACATTTGTGAGTGTACGAACAATACCATCAAACATCTTGAACCTGATTGTGCCAATACCAACAACTCTACACTGTGTGTCGTTGCCCATAGAAATTGTACCACCATTCAATGGCTCATAAGTAACAAACAACTCTCTGTGCGGACACATATGATAAGAGCAAGCAGAATAAAGAATCCAACCAGTGTTGAAGCTCATATCACAATCAGCTGATGCACTAGAAGCACACTGCCCAACTGAAGACTGCCAGCACTGATAACAAGTAACTCACCAGGCTCATCACCATCTGTAACTGCCACACTAGCTGCTGAAGAATTATCACCCTTATTGCCATCATCTTGCTTGTCACTCTTTCTCATTAATTTGGGACAATCTCACATGAAATGGCCAAAGTCCTTGCAATATCTGTACTGGATGCCTTTGTTTCATGAATGTGACTTTGAACGGCCCTTATAGTTCCTCCTGCCAATGCCAGAAATATCATCACCACTGTGACTATGCTCTGAAGATCTCCCACGACTTACAACAAGACCCTCACTCTGGCCATGAAATCAGTTAGTGTGGCAAAAGGATAGAAGTGATATCATCCATAGCAATAAAATCAGTTCCATAGAGAATCTGGTCTCGAATGCTATCATATGAATCTGGGAGTGAACACAAGAACAAAATAAACAAATGCTCTTTTTTTTTCTTTTTTTTATATATAAGGATTTTATTAAAACAAAAGAAAGGGGGGAAAGGATGGCCGGAAAAAGCCTCCGGCCAGCAGCTGCTACAAAAAACGGACAGAGAACCGACGTTCTATTTTGATAGTCAAGCACCGCCTTATTGAACTCATCAATATATTGCTTGATAGGAGTGCCTTCTTGCATAAGCATCCTAAACAAACGCATCATGAGGTAGAAACGGTTTGAGAGGGATTTGCTCAAATAGAGAGATTCCAACTTCTTCTAAAGAGCCATAATAGTTCACAAACTTGCCTCAAAACATTATCAGCAAGAGCCAATTGGAGCACTGCAATGTCTTCTTCTCTATTTTCTTCATATCTTATTTTGATGCACTAGCCGAATCTTGATCATTATCTTCCAAGACAATGTCTAAACCCTTATCAACTAGAACAAATTGTATTTTCACTTGCCATTACCGAAAGTCACCATTGCCATCAAACTTGCTCGCTTCTAATATTGACATGTTGAAGAAAATCAATATCTGAACTTATGCCAATGATAAATAACTGCTCTATACTGCTTGTGATAACAAAGGGGCAGGAAAATAATCAAACTAGCATATCACAAGCATTTCACCAAACACCTTGTGTGCATGAACAACTACGCTTCCCAATCAAATAACAAGCTGTCCAATACTTCAATAACAAAATGCTTGTAATAGCTAGTACACTAGAATACCAATACTCATCATCTCATATCAATATATCAAAAAACACAATATGCATCTCATATCAATTCATTAATCCAAGCAACCACTTCATATATGGATCAACAATAAGAAAGATGATGACTTACTCATCACATATGAAAGAGAAATACTAAATAAAGAGTAGACACCAAAATTTATGTGGAAAACCCCTTGCGGGAAAATCCACGGGCGACGACGAGCAATCCACTATAAGATGAATAATACAAGAGGTGGGAGCCAACAAGGATGGGAAGGCTTCAAATTCTCCACAAATTTCACTCTCTATTGGATAAATTTGGTAGATCTAAGCCTCTCCTCTCCTTTTCCTAACCTTAGCTCTCTCCCAAGCTCCAAAACACTCAACCCCTCTTTGGCTCGGATTTGGGAAAAACCCTAAAACAAGAGTTTCTCAAAATGGCCCTTAGAGTTTTAGAATATTGCAAACAGCCTCAATTTCAATATACTGTATTTATAGGCAATGTTTTGCAAGACAAATGACCTAATTGACTTCTAAATGGTGAAGTTAGGAGCTAAACATCACATACAGAGAACTAATTTAATTTTGTAATGAATCATCAGTGCACACAGAAGAATTTTTTTAAATGATTTGTGCACTAAATCAACATGCACAAAGTAATTTGAAACAAAATAGTGGACATTGACAAAAAAAAAAAACTGTGGATTCGGACAACGGTTATAATATCTCTCGGACGGCTGATCTAAACAACATATATTAAGCAGATCTAGTCCACTAACCGATTTATGTGCCATTGATTATTAACGTATATCGATTGTGGTGTACATTAAAATCTGCAGTAACTTTTGAATTCAAATTTGTGACATTTGTGGGTTCACATAGATAGAGTGTGCAAGTTACGTACCCGATCGACTAAAATGACGTCATTTTAAATCATGTTTATGGGTATTACACTTTCTGATTTTATATTTTTTTTAGTAATTTAGGATTTAAAATTTTGATTTTTAAGTGTTTAAGAGTTTTAGATTTTAGATTGTTTAGAGTAATGAAGCAAAGACATTTTGAGTTTTTTGAAACATGCGAAAAACACTACAAATCTTAAACATAAAAACTTTAAAATTCTAATATATAAAAGATTTGAAATCTTGACATCTATAAATACAAAAATTTAAGTAAAACGATGTCATTTTAGCCGTTTGAATACATAACTTATATGTCCGGAAGAATACTAAACATTGACCAACTATTTGAGTTACTCCGACCGAATGTTTAGTTTGCGTAATTCCACATATTAGTAACCGAATACTCCCTATTGTTTCTACCAGTTGATAATAAATGTAAGAAAATAGAACTTGAAGAATCTAATTAGAAATGTTTTCTAAACTGACATCAATCCGACTTATTATTATTTGAAAATAGAAAATAAAATAATAAACCCTAACCTAAACCCTCTCCTCTCGCCGGAGCTCGGAATGCCAGCGATGGAGGTCGACTCGGTGGCTTCCCACGTTTTGTGTCGAAGCTTCGAGAACGTTCCGGAGGCAGCTATTCCAGCGATGCTGGACTGCATACTGTCCTCGAGCTTTTTGTCTCCTGTGTCACTCTTCCCAGCGTTGCTTGATTCCTTCTCTGATCTCATCAAGGTAACCCCAATTCGATCACTTTTCGTTGCAATTAAGTTGAAGAAAGTACTGAAACGCCTTGTCTCTGGTTATTCTGAAGTTTGATTTAGCTACTAAATTTTGAATTGAATTAGATTCTGAAAAAGCACCTCTGTGTTGGTTTTTTTTATGAATTAACGGCATTTGGTGGTATGAAGTCTGCGTAAACTATTATTCTATGCTGATGTTAACTGAGTTGCGTAATGCTGACATGGTTACTTATGTAGAATGTTGCAATGGAAGATGGGATTTTGGATTCAAGAAAGAAAGTGTATGTTTGTTCATTCGTGGGGGCGCTCTGCCACTTTTTGAAGAAACCTGGTGAATTTCCTTACAGTTTTTAATACTGTTATGTGATAATCACCAGTGTCTTCTGTGTCGATTACCCCTCCTGACAACGTGAATGTGCTCCTTCAGGAAGCTCTGACAGTGCTTTGACTTCCTTCGTCTGTGAATGCTTTGTTCCATTGCTGAAGGTCATTCATCCGCAAGATCACGAGATGCTTAACAAGGTCAATGGCTGAACATATTACTCAGAATTTGATACAGCATTTTCTGCTTATTAATCTATTTACTTGTATGCTATTATAGACTGCAGATTCACTGTTTGAGGTGGTAATTTATACAAAAAGATGGAGTATTATCGAAGAAATGTTGGTGCCGCTATTCCTAAGATCAATTGCTCTTGCAATGGGTTTGATTCAGAGGAAGTCATTAGCAAATGGAAGGAGCTGGCCCACAATTCTCCCTGGCATTGATCACGAGATAACAAATATCAAGCATGATGATCAATCCAATCCAATACAAATGGGAACGTTCCCATTGTCAGTATCATGCCACATTTTGACTTCATTACTCGATGCTGCTTTAAAAAGTAACAGTACCACTGAACATCCGAGCAATGTACTTCAAAATGGTCATTATCCAGGCCAGAATATTGCTGGAAACTTGATGTGGCATCTCTGTAACCTGACAGTTCAGTCACTTACAGAAGTTTCTGATAATAGAACTCTTATCATAAGTTCAGTCCTGCCTTCAGTTTTCCGGGCATTTATTTGCCACCATACATTTAACGTTTTCTTGTCTGGTCAACAGCATGTGCTCTCTAGGTACGAATGGAAATTAGACAATGTGTTTCACATTCTTTCACGAATGATGCATTTTATGGATACTTAGTCTTTGACTTGGCTTGTAGGGGTGGCTTTTTCTCAAGAATTTGGGAATGCTGCAAAACTCTATTCTCCCGTGGATCTATGGAAAGAAGAGATGCATATAATATACTTTCATTGATTCAGTCCATTTCTCTTTTTCATGAAGACTTACATGACAAGACTGTCAGAGATATAGAAGACTTTGACATGAGATCTGAAAAAGAGTTCTGGGAACAAATTAAATTCGGTTTGGCAAGTCAGAAATTATATTTGTTTCCATAATCTTGTTTGATTGTTCCGTCGTTATTGCATTTTCGGGTTCCACTTGATCAGCTATTTCCTTATAGTTGTGGGGTATCTCAGGTTGATAAGGAGAGTATAGTGAGGAAGCAGTCACTGCACATATTAAAGACAGCGCTGAATATAAAGGATAAGAATCTCCACTCAGGTGTTTCTGAGACAACTACTCAGAATGAGAACTCTGTTTCCAAAAGTATAAAAAAGCGATGTATGTGGGCTGAAAAAGAAGCTAAATCTATGGGCATAGAGAGCACACAAAAAGCTGCAGAATCTCTCTTAAACAATGAACAAAGGTGGGTGGCTTTCCTGCTCTTATATGAAACACTTGAAGAGTATGGCACTCATCTTGTGGAGGCTGCTTGGAATCATCAAGTATGTTGTTAGTGTTTCTCGTCTTTTCTTGAACTGGTTTTCTACAAATATCTGTATGCACGAGCATTGAGAGACTTTTAATCTAGCTTACTGTGATTAAGGTGAAGAACACTGCTAATAGAGGAGGTGAAAATAACAATATTTTAGTGGTGAACAGTAAAAGATTAAATTGGAAACTCTAACCATTATTGTGAGCTTTTATGAAGTGAACTTGGCAGAATAATGAAATCAAAAGAATGTGATCGAATATTCTTGTGAAGGTACCTCCTCTGGTAACCTGCAAATATCATAAATATAAGTTTTCGAGATAAATAGGAGGGGTTACAGATGGAACACAAAGAGGGTTGAAATAATGTGTAGCCTGGAATTTAATTTTTCCAGCCATTTTTTCGTGCTCACATATTTTAATTATTTAGACAACGACCATACTGGTATCGCTTTTACTCAGTTCCACTATTTTGATGCCGGTTTTCTTACATATTGAACTGTTTATACTGATCGCAGATAACCTTGCTGGTTCAATCAGTCCCCACACATGCTGAAACGTCAAAAACTTCAGATTTCAAAGTTGATGGGGAGCTTTTCTATTGGTTACCAATTTTATGGGAACGTGGTTTTGTCCATGACAATCCAAATGGTGACGATGACTTTTTGTTACAGTCAAACTTTAATTTTGCTAATCTCTTTTATTTCATTATTTGAAACACAAAATTGAGATTTCTAGGACAGTTTCTGTATTGTTCAAACGTAGAATTCTTACCATCTCATTTTGAAGTAATTTCCACAAATACTGCAGTTAGATGCCTCATCATGCATTCATTTCTTGAAATTGACTGGAAGACCCATGAAGAGTTTAGAAGAGCACTTCCGGAAAGCTTTGTGCTTGGGCCTTTCCTACAAGCATTAAATGATCCGAGTCACCACAAAGATTTTGGTTAGTTGTGTGATGGTTTAGTTCGTTTACTTCGTATACTAAAATTCCATTAGTAAAAACCTAAAAATGCAGTAAAAATACACTGGCCTTTAATAGTCTAGCCAAATATCCTCTCCGATGGAATATGTTGGTAAGGTGTGTTGATCCTACGACCGAGTAATTTTGTGACCCAATTCCTTTGTTTTGGCTACTAGAGTATAGAAACATAACCTAGCTTGTCCTTAAATCAAACAAGTTCGTATTTCCTTAAATGTAGTGAGGCCATGACAATCCTCTGATTTAAGCTTGTTCGTATATGCAAATGGAAATTTCTGTTTACAAGTTAAGCCAAGTGTTCATAACTGGATTCGATTAATGCTATGTGGGGAGGAGGGGGAGAGGGGTACTTTACCAGATATATATCTATTTCCGATTCAACAGTGTGAAATGGACATAAGCGAGGATCAATGATAGCACTGCAATCAGTAGTATGGAACTTTATCACAGTAGTTTTTTTATTTTTAAGCTTTTTGATGTTGTAATCCTTTGGAGTTGCCCTTCCAAGTGGTGCAAGTTGCAGCTTAAGATTCGCCAAACACTAAAATGTTTCTTTGTTTACTCTCATTTTTACTTGTTGACGTTAATGTAATCTTTACTATCTCCATTATTTTCAATTTATTCTTGCCAAGTTGTAGTGCAATTTATAAGCGGCGACTGGTGTTATATTAAATTCCATTCATAATATTGACTCTGTTCGTATAACGTTGAAGGTGTTAAAGGACTACACACTTCAGGCACAATACTGGCTGCAACTCAATTTCTACGCCAATATGTTCTCCACTTCAAGTATGGCAACTGTTTTGAACTTCCAGTATCTATAACTTTTATTAGGTATCCTAATGATATCAACAGACATAAGAATTGTATTTGTCTTCCCAAATACTCACATTAGGTTGAATCTATTTATCATTATTTGTCTTTAACTAGCGACAATAAGTGATGTTGTCTTAGTTCCATCAGTTTTCTAAACTCAATCATCACCACCATCACAGGAAACACATTATCTTTCTTTGCAATTTAGCAGCTGCGGCTAAACAAATTCCTTTTGGGCGAGCTGGGTTGATGTGCCTTGCGGAATGCATCTCAGCAGCTGCATCTGGAAGTACAACATATAATGACAATGAAGCACAAGGGCTTCAAGATGGCTTACATGATATGATAGAAACTATATCAACGGAAAAAAATGCCATGCATATCAACGGAACAAAGTTGCTTGATCTCTTGAGATTTGTAATTGAAAGTAGCAAACAGCATTTCAACCACAATTACCGGCTTCGAGGTCAATTTCAGTTTCTCTGTTGTATTATGTATTTTATTGGCCTTGGATCAATTTTTAACGCCGATTGCAACTGATTATATATGTCCTATTTTCAGTTTGTAGAAAAATTTTGGATTGTGCGGCTACTGTAGTCTGTGTATGTGCCGTAGATATTGGTGCACTTTTGCATTTCGTTTCATCTCTGCCCCGAGAATTCACTGATCATGATGGTGAGTCAAGCACTGTCTATACAATATTCTTTTTCCACATCATTTATGCAGTATTCAATACTCGTTCATGCTCTACTTACGGGGAACATTCAAAACTTCGGATATAGAAGAGTATGACTGTTCCAATTGTTGTTCCCTCTTCACTGTTGTCAGGTTGCCTCAGAGCGAAAATACAAGAATGGCTTTTGGGTTGTTGTGAAAATTGTTTTTGTGTTCGTTCTTGCTCCACAGAGAAGACGCTTCTTGTGAAACTTTACAATATGATGACATCATTTAGTAGATGTCTTTCTTTAGATAAGGTTTACGACACTTGTGATGACGAAGAGCTTGAGGCACTGGGCTATGAAAGCAAAAGATGGGCAAGATTGTTGTTTCTTGTTATCAAAGAAGACAATCATTTAGAACATTTATTGATGGTTGGCTTTCTTACACCTTCATCTACACCTAGTTTTGCCACTTTCTGTCTATTGCCTTGTGCCACTAATTTTTTACTGCTGTTTTTGGTGTCCTATTTCTGTTCCCAAACTATCATGTTGAATTGATTTAGACTGAGAATGAATATGACAGATGCTGTACTGTTATATTTGAGACGGCATGCATCGAATGATTAATTGTTTAACTTTTGTTGAGAAACTTATATTAGCTTGCCTAAACCATTCCCTGAAGCATGTAAATTACAGCAAACAGTAATATTGACTGATGTGGGCAGCCGAAAGTTTTGAACTCTTGATTGCAACTATCTTTGATGCTTGTAGTTTCTTCATATTGATATGTGTTTGCAGTTCATTCAAAACCATGCCATGACTCTCTGCATGGAGAAAAATCAGTCAGTGCGAGATGATCTGAGGTTTTTTGTCTTACTTGTGAGCTTGGTCGATGAGCTTTCTATTATGCATGACCGAACAGCGAGTTCTAGTACCAGAGTGAAAGACAAACCTGATAAATGTTTGGTTGATGAAGGGAAAATGTGCAATTCTACTGAAGCTCATGCCATATTCGAAAGGTTCACACACTGTTTTGTCAAAATATTGGTACGAGCATGATCCAAATGTTTTCCTTTTCAGATACATGTACCATTGTGAATGTCAATAACATTTATGTGTCACACAGGGAAAAGTTGTTTCATCTGCAAATACGTATTGCTCTGCGTTTTGGGACCAATCACTCCTTCATGATACATCTTTGCCTCCTTCGGTTAAGGGAAAGCTTGGAGGACCAAGTCAACGGCGATTATCATCTCCTGCAACCACTTCTGTTTTACTAGCTGTGCGATACATGAGCTCTTTAGAACTGATTTATGCTGTTAAACTTTTCAGGGCTGATAATTGAGGCTGTTACTGCATTCAGAGCATAGTTGCCAAAATAATAGCATAATCAAGAAATATTAGTGCTATTCCTCTTTGCTGCTTTGCATAGTTTTGAATTTTATACTTGCTGAAAGTAGGACCAGGCAGTCTTCTTTTTTTTGGCGTTGACTTTATTGAATCATATTTGTGGATGTGTTTTGCATCCTTGTCGATTTTCCATAACAAGTGCAGTGTAGTTTTTTCACCTTTTAGCTGAGTTTGAAACTCTGATATAGTTGGACAGGATATTTTGAGTTCCTGGTCGTAGAAGATGTCTTGCACCTGCCCGGGCTTGAATACACTTTTTTAATTTTTATTGCTACAACACATTTTCGCTATTAAAGATGTCTTCTACCTGTCTTATATCTATAGACCTCTTTTCTTTCATCAATAGTGGCTTGCCTATTCGCACTGAATATTGTTGCTGTTTATTTTTCTTTTCAGCCACCTAATCAGTTTTTATGTAATTCCTCAGATAACATCCCTGAAGGCTGTTGCGTCTACAACATCATTGTGCGCCCAGTTTCAGGGTCGAACACTACTTGATGTTGCCTACATTTTCTTATGGAAATTATTCTTTAAGATCGTCCATTCTTCTACACATGCTTCTGAGGTTTGTTAAAAGCCACTATTTACATTAAAAGGCTTTCTGTTTTCCAGTCTACTCTTGATGTTCTTTATATTATATTGTAACTTGTGCAAGTGTTGTAAATCAGATGGGAGGGGAAATATGCCTTGCAGCCCTTGAGGCACTGGTTCCTGTTCTCAAAACCGTAACCTCGTCCTTCTCCCCTTCGGATTTGGTCATCGTGCGAGATGAATACATATCGTTCATACCAAAAGCAGAGGAATTCCAGTTTTTGTTTGATTCCTTGGTTGATACATTCGTTTATTATGTCAATAGAATCCTCGACAGTGGGATTTTAGCTAGAGCTAGACGGTCAGTTTTGATGGATTGTAAGGTGATTGAATTTAGTTATTGTTGTTCTTGTTTGTATGCTATCTGCCTCACTGTTTCTTATTTTGGATTGTCTTTTTTGTGTCAATACTCAATAGCCCGTAACTGCCATTATTGAGTCGATATTACGTTTTATGTTGTCATTCTTTTCTTTGCACTTGCGGTTTTAGTAAATAGCACTTGCCGGAACAACAATAATAGGTCAGATGTATGTACTAAAGATGCTTAGTAAGAAGCAAAAAGAAAATGATAAAGAAAATGGACTTTATATTGTTGTCTCCAAAAGTAGTCCTTTTTTTTTGCATTTGACGTCCTTGATTTCTTCTGTATTTTTATTTACTTGTTTTTGTGTAAATAGATGTTGAATAACTTGTTGATATTACTCTTCTTTTTCTATTGGGAGTTGCCACAGCGCCGCAAATGTATAAAATTAGCAATAATGTTCTGCAGGTAGTTTATAACTCTTAGTAATGCCTCTCATATGTGCTTCATTTACTTAACATCAATAGTAATTGCTGCTTCCTTAGTTGATACATGTTTCAATAGGTGTTGAGCTTGTTCTCAAATTGTGTCCATGCTTGTCATTGGCTTCTTACGTCAACTCTATAACTTGTTGTGCTACATACTGTGACGACTGTATGGCCTCCTTTGATTCTTGCAGTGGCATTGTTTGGAGTCCCTGCTGTCAGTTCCATTTCACGCTCGTCTTAATAGGGTCCATTTAGATGCATGTTTTTATTCAGAGTCTACCATCAAGAATATATTTTGTGATGTAGTTGAGAGGTATACAACAATTCTTCATAACCAGAGATCACCATCATCATATGATTTTGACTGTATTCATATATCTTTATTGATTCGGTGCTGGCTGACATTGTAGCCTTGAGAACGCTGGAGAAGGTTTCATACTGCCTATGCTTAGATCACTCAGACTGATTCTAGATTTGTTCGCTTCAAGTGGGACCGGTTTGGTATCTTACTCAAGTGATACTATTGATGCCAAGGTTTGATACATGTTTGAGTATTAGAGTTGTTTTCATGCGAAGGCATGACCCTGTTGAGTTCCAGAACTCTTGGCCTGGCAGAACATCAATAAATTGTCAATCATGATCTTTAGAATCTTTTCCTGACAGGATCTTAGATAACCATTAAATTACTTGGTGGTTTAATAAGCTTCCTTGTCCCCATCCTTGTGGGCAACGTTTAGTCATAAATGCAGTTATTGGTTTTAAAACCTTTTCAGTGTGTCAGTGGAAGATGCCGATTGCTGCTATTTCATTAGTAATTCCTTAACAAAATTGACTTGCATGCCTATCAGAGGTGAATTATTGTACTTAGTTACAATTACAATGTAAGAACATATGGAGCTGATATGAGATATGAACTACTCTGAGCTTTGTTGTCAAATAAGAAATCTCATGTGGTATATTGTGTGTTACATATATAATTTTAAAAGATTTCCAGAGTATTCTGGGAACTCCTTTCGTGCCACGGGTTGTTTGCTGTGTTTGTCCAGGATCCCTCATTCTATGAATGATTCTAATGAAGCATAGTATGACAGGAGATCATCTTGTATGTTGATACATGCAATCATCAACATTCAATTCTTAGCTCATAACTTTGGCTGTTAAATATTTGTTATATGTTGTGTGTGAATGTTTACATAGCACATTGGATACAAGAAAGAAACTCCAGAAATTGGAGCTGTTGGTCTCTGACTTCCAGTTTCGAATTACAGATGGTTTGGCAGTTAGTTCGTTCTTCTTGGATTTTGCATGTCAGCTGCAAAAAGCGGAGGGTGGCACCTATAGCAGCTCTTCTGTCCTCCGTTTTACATACAAATTTGTTCAAAGATATTGATATGCATGTTATGGGCGGTGAAGAAGGACCTCTTAAGTGGGTATGTATGTTACTTGAAATGCTTTTAGGTTGCTGATATAGAAAGCTAGTAACGTAAACATTTTTCTCTTTGTTCACTGAAAATCTGTATTGTAGATTGTTAGAAACATTCTTGAGGAAGGCACTAAAAGCCCTCGCACCATGCGCCTTGCGGCACTACATTTAACTGGGCTCTGGTTGCTGAATCCCACGACAGTAAAATACTATATCAAAGAGCTAAAGCTTATATCGCTTTATGGTTCTGGTAAATCGTAATTAGTTTTCGCTTTTACTTTTCACTCATATTGTACAAAATTGAACAAAAGATATTGTATATTCCATATGTAATTGCTTGATTACAACAGTACAATTTGATGAGGACTTCGAGGCTGAATTGAACGAAAACCATGATGCAAAAGCTGAAGTCGCATTGTTGGCGAAAAGTTGTGACCCAGAGCTTACCCAAGTAAGTGGAGTTGTGCCTGAAAATGGTTTGCAGATACTAGCATCTCAGAGATTTATATATAATTGGTGGTCTTGTCACCAGGAGTTTATCAACACAGAATTGTATGCACGTGTATCTATTGCTGCTTTGTTCTCCAAACTGGCGGACATGGCAGATCTGGTAGGATCATCAAATTTAGATGAAAATTTTCGGGCAGCCCTTGAATCTGGAAAATTATTTTTACTGGAGCTGCTTCAGTCAGTGGTAAGATTATTGATTTGAAACAAATTCTCACCTTGGATAAATTGTAGATATACCCACTAAATGTCAACAAATTGTGTGTAGTCATGAAGTTTGCTATAAGGGTTCCATGACCTTCCATTAATTATGTCATCAGTGCCACAAGTAAATAAAAGTACCTCTGAAATCATTTCCCTTTTCTAACTTCATCATGGACTCGTTAAAGGAGAGAGAAGCTAAAATGATTAGAGTTTGCTGACTCCTAATATTGGTCTTATTCGTTTAGCTCAAATCGTTTCTTCGCATTGAAATGGTAGTAGATGCCCCACATTTAATCTGCTGGTGGGGTGACAGCAGGGACCATCCATAGGCCTTTGTTCTATACCTGTAGTTGTGCTTCTTGATGGCACAACCTAAGTATTTTCCAACTCATCAGAGTTCAAAATAGTGTGAAAGTGTACTTAATCATTAAAATTATTTCTTATATTGTCGTTGATGGACGTGTTGGAACTGTATCCAAGCTTCAACTTTCGGTTCAATTACTCCCTTTTGTGAACAAACAATGCAGTCTTGATTCACATAATGTTGTTGTAGGTACATGACAAGGATCTTTCGAAGGAGCTGTACAAAAAATATAGTGCTGTAAGTTGTGATTCGTTGATGTTAATGGGGTCCTCAAGTTTTGGAATTTTCTTACAATGATTGCAATCACGGATATATTGGTTTCTATTTTTTATATCGCTTGTTTGAGTTGGTATGCATCTCGGTAATGCATGCTGTTGTTAATTCTTGATTGGATCCTTTTTGCTTCCCCATTCTTTTTTGGCAACTCTGTTTCATGGTATAACTACCACCTTGGTAATAACTTGTTACAGATTCATCGGCGAAAGACTCGTGCCTGGCAAATGATTTGTGTACTGTCACGTTTTGTTCGAGAAGATATAGTTCAGTTAGTCTCTGATGATTTGCACATATGCCTTAATGTAAGTTCAATCTTATGTAAAAACAAAATTTCAGTTCAATTGTTTTCCTCATCTATTTGGTTAAGAAAAGAAGGAATAATGGTGTGAACTTTTAGAATCACATTGTAGATCTTTTGGAAGGATTTATTAAGTAATTGTGAAAGAAGTTGCAGCTGAACATTTATTATGTAATAGTGGATATTTTTTTACCATATGAGTCGTTCTTACTTCAGAATAAACACATTTCATTTTGATAATTGAACTTTATTGCAGAGAAACAATATGCCTTCTGTCCGCCAGTACCTGGAAACCTTTGCGATTAATGTGTATTTGAAGTTTCCATCATTGGTACGATCAATCACGATGAATGTGAAACATCTCAGTTTCCTCAAATTTGTTACATTAATTAATCATTTCTGTTTGATGAGCCCTCATATCTTAGTTTTTGTTTACAATTAATCTGAACTTTGATTTAAGTAAATATATTGGGCTTATATTTTTTACAAGAGTTCTGGTTCTAATTATTAACAAGCTACAAGCAAACCATATTTGTTGGTCTGGTCACATTAACATATAAGGTAAACATGGAACTCTGCACCTCACAGTGATGATTATTTGTGGCTCTGTAGAACTGTTCTTGATTTTGGCCTCAGTTGAAGTGATGTGTCGAGTGAAAATCGAAAAACCCCAGTCTCAAGTTGGCTGCAAAATAAGTTAGTTGACATTTCTGAAATATTCACCTTTCAGGGTTACCTAATTAAGATTTAAGAAATCGAAGCATCATAGGGTGGAATGTTAATTTACACTTGCTTCTTTTAAACAAATGTACAGACTCATGGACTGCATTTCAATTGTGTTTACATCATAGGTTTTAGAGCAATTGGTTCCCATACTACGAGACTATGACATGAAGTCCCAGGTAACAGATGCCTTATTTCCATAGAACAACTCAAAGTCACCTACTTTCTGTAAACTGTGAACTGTGAAGTTTAACTTACAATGCACACTACCTGCAGGCACTGTCTTCCTATGTATTTATCGCTGCCAACATTATCCTCCATGCTAACAAAGCTGTACAGACAAGGCATTTAAATGAGCTACTTCCTCCAATAGTTCCGTTGCTGACTTCCCATCACCACAGTTTACGTGGTTTTGCTCAGGTGACAGAACCAGTGATTGTCATATATGTAATGGGTGGGAACCCAACAAGAGGCTTTAACCTTATAATCTTTATCGAGTCCTTTTTTCCCTTCGACAGTTGCTTGTGCACCATGTTCTGTGTAAATTATATCCCTCTCATAGTTCCAGTGGCTCAGAGGCACAACTAGAGAAGCAGTGCTTTGTGGATTTGAAATTTTACTTGTCAAACAACTTGGATTGCAAGCGGTATGACATCCATTTACACTCCCGGCATTCATGATTTTTTCAGAAATTAATAAGTTTTCTCTGAAGTTTATTTATCTTGAGGTCTGTTGTATTACAAGAGCATCTGATGTATAACTTTTACAATTTACTCAGTCATCCCCGCTTGCCTCCACGATAAACCATCGGCATGTCTGACCTATTGTGTTTATAACATTTCCAATCTCGGATGGTGTGAACCTTACGATTAAAAAATGGATTATATCTGAAGCTCTAGTTTCTCTTCGAAGTGATGATAATAACCTCCGTACTTACTCTCTCCTTTATGTCACAGCTTGAGAGCATCAATGGAAGGATATCTTGATGCATTTGATCCTGTGACTGCAGGCACTCCTGCTGGGATATTTACAAGTCGACTTGAGGTTAGAGATTCTCTGTTAAGTAGGATCATGATTAGATAAAAGCCAGTGTTTTCAAGTAAATATAGCAACTTAGCCTTTTAACTCTTTTTCATTTACCGTGGCCGATGAAATTTAGTAATATGAAATGCTATCAGTCTCTTGAATTTACCCGCAACTTTACATTAGATTGCGCCCTTCATAGAATCAGGTATACTGATGGAAGAAACCTGAACTTGATTGTATCTTCAATTTCCGAAAATCACATGTGATGACAGGTTCATGATTTTGAATGCGTCTCAAATTCCCTCATGGAACAAGTTATAACATTCCTCAATGTAAGTGGTTACATGAATTTAATTCTTTTACTGTTTTATTCAGTGTTTTAACTGCAAGTACCACAGGATGTCAGGGATGACCTAAGATCCTCCATGGCAAAAGATGCAGCAACTATTAAGAATGAATCTCTGCTGACAGATTCACTGTTCAATACCTCTGTCAAATGCAATGGAACTGACATTAACAAATTGCCAAAAGACTCTTCTTTCAATTTCCAGAAAAAGATAACCCATAATAAGCTTGAATCCGTGGGTGCTGATGTCAGTTCCTTCAACTACAACAGGGAAGGACATTGCTCGTTATTAGGTAATTTCCAGACAAACTTACAACTTGCAACTTAACATGTTGAAAAGGACTTTCAAGATATTTTGACTTAGTGGGTATTCAATTTTCTGTATTTAGCAAAATCATGCTGCTCATCAAACATATGATTCTTTAGCATGGGTTGAGACTTGAGAGTCTATACTCGCAGTTTGTCATTGAGGTTCATTTTGCTATTCAACTGCAATGAAATTGTGTTTTGTTTATCTGGTGTTAACAGAACTTGAGAATGAAGACCAGCTTCTTGAGCAATTACTCCAATCCAGATGTCTTGCTTCCGAAAAGATGAGGGAGGGCCAACAGTCTCTTGTTATTGTTGCATCATTACTTGACCGCATACCAAACCTTGCTGGATTAGCTCGTACATGTGAGGTGTGTCTCAAATATAGATGAAATTGTCCTGAACTTATACCTCTTGGTTGTAGTCATGTTGGCTCCTTGACTGACTTGGTTATCTTGGTAAAGAACAGTTTATTGGAATCTTTTCCCCCTTTTGAATTGCAGGTGTTCAAAGCAGAAAGTTTGGCCATTGCAGATATAAATGTTCTGCAAGACAAACAGTTCCAGCTCATCAGGTTTGTGTTAACGTGTATCTGTCCTCTTTTTCTTTTTATAAACATATTTCTGCAGTCACATCATAAAATGGTCGCGTAGAAAGCTTAAATGCTTTTGTTGCAACAAACTGATGAGCTTACAGACAACCATTTAATTGATCACCATTAGTAAGTAATATTTTACTCTTGAGAAACATCTAACAAGCTCTTTTACGATTTTCAGCGTGACTGCCGAGAAGTGGGTTCCTATTATAGAAGTACCAGTAAACAGCCTGCAGATTTACTTGGAGAAAAAGAAGCGGCAGGGATTTTCCATACTGGGTTTGGAGCAAACAGCAAACAGTGTCCCCCTCGACCAATTCTCATTCCCAAAGAAAACAGTATGACCGTATTTTATTTTATTTTTTCTTCAGGGCCTCTAGCTGGCTTTCTCAAAAGCTGTTGGTACCTTAATGCCAATCCCATATGGTCGGATGAGATTACATAGAAGAGAAAATAAGTCCAATCCTTTGTTATGGTTGCCTTTACAGGTTCTGGTTCTGGGACGAGAAAAGGAGGGTATCCCTGTTGATATAATACATATTTTGGATGCGTGCATCGAGATACCTCAACTGGGGGTCGTGCGGTCGCTCAATGTTCATGTCAGTGGTGCTATTGCCATCTGGGAGTATACAAGGCAACAAAGAGCCCAATGAACTTTTTTGAATTTGGTGTTCTAACTCTAGCTGCATTGTAACAACGCACTTTTTGGAGTTTGCTTTCTTGTGTGACATTAATGCATAGATGTGTAATTTATCGGTTAGTTGAATAGAGTTTGAAATAACAACGAGCAGGTCGTCGGAAGTGGACAATCCACCCTGAAGTTATGGGTTCATCTTCTGGTGTTACTAACACCCAGCTTGGATAATTGATGTGGAAGAAATGTAACTTCTCATCTATCCCAGTGATGTGGTTGCCGGGTTTTCTTGTTCTTGATGTCGTTCTAAATGTAAAAATAAAAAGAATGGGGTTTAAAAGTAATGTCGATTTAGATTAGAACAGGCATCACATGCTTAATATCGTCCTAAATGTATTCGTTGTTCTATAGTATTAGCTGCGCAAGTGATTATTGTGTTCCAGAAATCAAATGGTGAAAGGTGAGTTTAGAGTGTACTGATTCATTCCGTTCGGTTTTTAATAAAAAATCAAATCAAACTGCTGACTGTTTGAGAAATTTGAAACTGAACTGAACCGCTTGTTCAAAAAAATCAAACTGAATCAAATCACATAGTTTGATTTAGTTCGGTTAATTTTTTTTATGAACTTTTTTGAGTAATTTAACTACTAAATAGAAAATTTTTCATATGAAATCTTAATTTTGTTATATTTGAATCGGTCTGTTTGAAAAAAATTAAAAATCAAACCGAACCATTAGTCATCGGTTTTTTAAAATTTAAAATCGTAACTGAACCACTGATATTCCAAAACGAACCAAATCTATCAGTTCGGTTCGATTTAATTGATCGGTTTATCGATTTTTATTTACACTCCTAGGTACCTAGTGCAACCGAAAATATAGCAAACTAATATTTGGGAGCCGTGATCCTTAGCTAAGAGTTATAAGACTAATGGTATGACAAATCAATCTCTGACTCTTTATGATACTATCCCTGACACCTCACAATTAAAGAAATTAAGTATGAATGACCAAATGAGAGTTTAAAATAAGTTTCTGAAATCCCCTAGATCACAAACTTATAGTTGCAGCTATTAAATTTGTGTGATCATCTATGGTGATCAGGCTGTGATCCAAACACTTCACATTAAGTTTGGAAACCTTGCAGTATGTGCTTGTGAGGAAGTCACTGATTAAGGGATGGTGTCAGCAAAGGGTCAAAACTTTGGAGCGCATAACTAATGCTGATGAAACATAACTACTGGTTCAATGACTATCTTCTTCTTTGTTTTCTGCGACATTCGAAACAATCATTACAAGGAGATCTGCTTTTAAAAGCTGAAGGCTGCTGAAGCTTGCTGATTGGAACCTTCAGGTCCTCCACAAGTATCTGGCGAAGTTTCTCATTCTCTTCCATAAGCTCTTCTATAATTTGCTGGTGTTTTACAACCTGTATGAGAAATTTCAGAGTGCGTGACTTCGATTGATTTAGCATGAGAAAGAACAATAAATTGGGCAAAAAACAATGGCGAAACATTGGTGAGACACGTTCGAAGGTGACCGGGCCCTGAGCTCCATATTACACCTAAATGTTGAATACTTGCTCAACCATAGACGATAAACTGAAAATGACTATCATGGATATCTCTTTCACAAGTCACGTGCATCTTTATCTCACTTATTGACTAGTTTCGAGAAAAATAATAGAAACAGAAAGCAGCAACTCATGTGGAAATATTACCATTTGAAGCATGTTATTTTCTGTGCGCAAGTTCCCAGCCTTCGGTATATGCACCCATAAAAAGGGATAGAAAAATTAGTATTTGATTGAGATAAAACTAAATCATCCAGATAATATGAAACTATTTTATTTCAGCCATAATATTGCTGGTGCTCGGCTGCTAGCTAGCTATGACGGATATAAATATGCAGAATGTCCTAAAACAGGTAAAGAGCCAGAATGGAATCAAAAGGAAGCTTGAAATGGAGAAGAAAGAAAAAAATACCAATTCAGTTATCTCGGACTTAGTATCATTCAGAAGGGGGCTCTGCAGAAAACTGTTGAGAACCTTCTCCGTACGGCCAAAAGAGGCATCTGCAGGAGTGTTTCTTACAGACAGAGTTCCACTGTCACTGTCGGTAACAGTATCTAGAGGATTATTTTTAGACTGGCCATGAATGCTAGTATTTGGCAAAGAAGTTGCCATCTGCATGAGATTGTCATTAGGTAGTTGGTTTGTCATGCTCATGCCACTCTGCAAAGACATCGGAAGATTGCTCTGACCTAATAGCATATTAGGTGCAATATTAAACTTCACCATCATCTTCATCATTGCTTGCTTCAGAATTGAGAAGGTAAGAAAACAGTATCAGTTGATTATTACGCACACAGTAGCCACGGAATCATAAACATGCACGACTAAATATGAAAAAGATACCATGACACAAGTTTGCACTTGATGCAGTGCAGTTGGCTTCACAGCTAGACCTGCAAATAAGGTTATTAGGCGTTAGAACACAAATATGAAATTCTTGTGGTAAGTGCAGATCACCATAGAAACAACACGAGTGGCTGTAATAATACATGTCCAATATCTGCAATTGTCAAGCCTTGAAATGAGATCATCAAAGCATAACTAAACTCAAAAGTTGCACATAAGCAAGTATCAGTATCTGCGTTAAAAAAAAAAACAAACTTCAATTGAACGTGAGATGCGTAACACAAAACCAAAGCTTCACGTACCGACTCCAAATCCATGACCAAAGCCCACTCCACAGCCGATCCCAGCTTCAATGCTTTTAGCACCTAGCTTCCTCAACTATGAGTCAATGTTCCCAATATGGGGTGTCAATTGGTGCTAAGAAAATCAGATGCAAGACTGCTGCACTGCAACCAAACTGGATAACCAAAAAGTGTCCGAAAAAACAAGACTTACACCAGTATTAACATGCCTGCCAGCTCCGGACAGTGCATCAGCTGCACCTCTTGTTGCACTCATTACTTGGCCAATCATCGGAATCGCACCTGAAAGCATTTACATTCGTCCATATAATTTCAAAACAAAACTAAATTCCCCTCACAAAAAAAAACACTTAATTTTCACATCTATGCCAAATTCAACCTCAAAATCATAAATTTCCCACATTTGGCCTATCAGAAAACTAAGAAACTCAATAATACTCCAATATATCACTGAAAAGGACCAAAAAAAGAGTGTAAGATTTTTGAAAAACAACAAGCATTTCAAATGAAATAAGTTATCATTGATAAATTGCATACAAGGTTTTTGCACAGGAGGAGCGGAGTGGACGAAATGAATAAAATATAATAAAAAGGGAAGGGAAGGGAAGGGAAGGGAATGACCTAGATTTATGGGGCGACCGACGCCGATACCAACACCGCATCCGACGCCAAAGCCGGTGAATACTTGACCTACTTTGAAGGCAAAGGGATTGTCGATTCGGATTCCTACCTTGTCCTCCGTCGCCATGGAAGCAGGCCCGGGAGATCAAAGAAGCAGCTCAGCTCAACTCTACTCTGCTCTGCTCTGCTTCCGTTGCCTCCTCATGAATACACTCTGTATTCATTCCGGGGATTTGATCACTTACTAAAACTTTATTAGTGAAAAAACTCTCCTCTAATATTATTATTATTATTATGAAAAAAATTTCCTCATGGAAAATTTGAGGTTTGTGAAAGGAAAATTTGAGAAAATTAGGTTCGGATGTGTTTGGTTGGGAAAAATTCGGATGAAAAAAATTTGACGGAAAATGAATTTTGCATGAAATTCATCGTATTTTCTTTTGTTTGGTTTGGGTAGAAAATTCATAGAAATGTCGTAAAACATTCTTTATTTTGTTAAAATTTTTCATATAATTTTCTAACTAATTTGTTCTTCCTTATTTTCTTTAAATCAAACAAGAGATTCCTCCTCATTTTTCATTAAAATTTCATTTTCATCAAATTTTGTTCGGGGAAAAATTTGATGGAAAAGAAGATTTGAGAGAAAGTAGATTCCTTCATGAAATCCATCATATTTTCACTTGAGGTAAAATATAATGAAAAATTGCTAAAATATTCTTTATTTTAAACAAATTTCATATTTTTCATCTAATTTTCTTACAAACTTTCTTTATCATTTCCTCACAAATTTTCATTTTCCATCAAATTTTATTTTCCATCAAATTTTTCTTAAACCAAACACACATATGAGTTGATGTTGGTGTGGTAAGACGTGAGATTCGGAATGAGAAGCACATTTTGAATAGAAAATAAATAAATAAATTTCAACCCTAAACATTACCTTTCATTCTTTTATCTTACCAAACAGTCTTGGTATTGGTAGTGAGCGAGTGGTTGGTGGGTAACTAATTAACACTTAAATTTCAAGTACATACTAGTCCACTCCAATCCAACGTCCAACCCGCTAAATACTACACTATTTTAAGGCTGTGTTTGGTTTAGGAAAAATTTGATGGCAAGAAAAATTTAGTGAAAATTTTATAAAAAATTTTAGATAGATAAATATGAAGACGGAAAGAAAATTGAGTGAAAATTTGGTGAAAAATGTTATTCTAATTTTTTGTCAACAAATATGATACAATCAAATTTAATGTATATGAAATGAATATTTATTAATTCTATTAGGTTCAATGTATCCGATCAAGTTTAATATTTCTGACAAGATTTTCAATTAAGTACAATGTATACGATCAAGTTCAATGCATCCGACGATGTTATAGATACAAAAATGATATAATGCTTTCCTATACATTTTCCATGAAAAACAATTTCCATAATGATAGAAAATGAAATGAATTCTTTATTATTTTCCTTGATATTTTCCATAGCAAACTAATACGGTAAAATTAGATGGAATTCTTCAAGAATTTCATCTCCTTCTTATTTTCCACCAAATTTTCCGTTACGCCAAATTTTTCCCAAACCAAACACATCCTAAATGTGTAACTCAATTCTAATTTCGTAGTGCACCGAAAATATCCATATACATGGAAGCTCTTGTTTAAAAGATTACGTTTTTTACTCCATCTCTCTTTAAAGAACCTCGTCACATATGAATAGTGAAAAGTAAATAAAAAATTCTTACAATGCAAAAATTAGAAAAACATATCAAGAAATAACAAAAAAAATATTATTTCAACTTAGATAAGTTCAAATAAAAAATTAATAAATCTTGTATTATCTATTCACTAATTACACATTTTATTCACTAAATGTTGATATTTATTCAATAGTTGTACATTTTTATTTATCACATAAAATACAAGTTTTGGAATAATATATTTAGTAGTATGAGATGTTATATCACCAGAATTGATAATATGTTCATTAGATGATATGTTCATCAGATGAGCTGTTATGTTTATCAGACGACTTGTTATGTTCATCAGATGATATGTTCATCAAATAAGCTGTTATTTCATCAGACGAGCCGATATGCTCATAAATGAGCTACTATGTTCATCCGGTTTGATAATATGTTCATCAAATGAACTGTTCTGTTCATCAAATTAGATAATATGTTCATCAAATGAAATATTTAATTAAATTCAGAATTGAGAGATGTTACTTGTAAAATGTTGTTAAAATATGAAGGAGTGTTTCCAACTCACACAAGGCCATGATATTGAGTTGATGTGGTTTGGAGAAGTTGTCCCTAATCCAACATCCATCACCGGTATGAAGAAGATACTTTCTACAAAAATGACCTCAAGAATTGAGCTCAGGTTCTCGGCCAACTCGTTAATGCGGCTGGCGATCCAAAAAAGGAGTCGGACCAGACGTTCGCCCGATCTCAATGCTACACTTCTTCCTCTTTTGCATCTTTGCTGTCCAAAGAACAATCACATGTTGACTAGAAACTCAAGTTGTTGGAAGATCATCAAAAAATAATAATAAAATTCAAATAATAAATAAATTAATGAATTTTATTATTTAATATTTATTAAAATCATTATACTCATCATATTAATCAGTATTTTTATCAATTTTATACATATGTTCATTAGTTTGTTACCCATATTCATAAGATTTTATGTTATATTTTAGTCCATTCACCAAATATAATCCACTATGAATATTAAAAAAATAAGCCAATGTAATTGTACCAAAAGACAGACGTGAAAAACTGAAAACTTGTTGCATATCACAATCAAAGTGTGAAGCCAATATAAGCTAAAAATTTCACCTGATAACTTCTAATTGTTAAAGATAAAATTAATTTGCACTTCTTATTTTTTATGTCTCTTCCCATTAAATTGAGACTCTTGATTTCTCTTGTCTCTTCTCACTCCATTTGAGGCTCTTGATTTCTGAATGTCTTTTCTTATTCCAATGTTGTACTCAATCTTCTATATATAAATGAGATCAAGACCCTAAGAGGTTATCCTGCACCAATACAATTACATGGTATCAAAACCACAAATTTTTATCTGAAAATGCCTTCTTCCTCCACCCTTTCTTTCCTTACATCCGCTTCGATTCTTATCCATCATGTCGTTGTCATCCGCCTCAGCAAGTCTAATTTCATTCTCTAGTGTGCCCAACTTCTTCACTACCTCTGCAGCTCAAAGCTTCTAGGCTACGTAAATGGATCTTCCACAATACCTTCTTGACTTGTTGCTGCATCAATGGCTATAGGTGCCGATCTTGTACTCAATCCGGCTTATGACCCGTGGTACGATCAGGATCAACAGTTCCTCAATGACTTTCTTTCCTCCATTAGTGAGGAAATCAATCAAAATATTGTATTTGTCACCGCGTCTAAGGAGGTGTGGGACATAATAAAGCGGATGTTCTCATGGGCGTCGTGTGCTCATATCATTCAAACTCGCATCGAGCTCCTCACGACCAAGAAGTAGGACCTTTCTACTTCTGACTACTTCTGCAAGATCAAGAAATTATGATCGCCCCTCAGACTTAGGTCTGGATTATATGCTTTTGTCGCCATTGCGATGAAGGTTGTATCTCTGAAGTTGGATAATGTGTATGCAAATTTGATGGTGTTTGAAGCCCGACAGATGCAACACCGGACCGAGCTCCAACTGCAGAAAGGATCTCAGCTAATTTCGTCACACGTGGTCAGTAAAGAGATCGTGGTTGTGGCTTTAGCTGCATCCGTAGCCAGCCTAACCACGACGGTGGTTACTCCAACGGTGGTGGTCGTCGTAGAAGAAACACTCATCCATGGTACCAAATTTGCAACAAGGAGGGTCATACTGTCTTTAAATATTGGTACATGATGGATAATTCCTATAAAAAAACACCCATTAGCGAGAGCGTCAAATCACATGACAAGTGATCTTGGTCGTCTTGCTGTCCGCGAAAGGTACCATGGAGGGGAAAACATGAAAGTTGATAATGTAACAGGTTCGCAAATTGAGCATATTGGTCATTATTCTATTAATACCGCTGCTAAAACTCTTGCTCTAAACAATATTTGCATGTTTCTAAAATTTCATGCATTGGTTTATAAGATGACTCGTGATAATAACGTCTTTTTTAAATTTCATTCTAACCATTTTATCATCAAGAGTTGAGAGTCGAGGAGAAAAATACTGAAAGAAAGATGTGAATTTGGTGTCTACCCCCATCAAGCATCAGATATTAAATATATCAAACAAACTTTAGTGAGCACCACTATTAGCAAAAAACAGAGCCATGCTCGGTTTGTTCATCCTTCATTTTTTAAACTAATTAAATTAATTTAATAAATTAATAGATTGCTTGAGCTTTGAGAAATTAGTTTGAAATTTTTTAAACTTTGTTTTTGTCCATTAGGTAGTATTTTTTAGTTTATTTTTCAAGAGATGAAAGAAAAAAAAGAAGAAAGATTTACATTTTAATTGTTCCTAAATTTTTTAGAGTGGGGTTTGGGGTGTTAGAAGGATTCCATCTCTTTCATTTTCTATTCAGGGTTATTTAGTTTATTTTTTAAATTTTTCCTCTATCTTCCCAAATTTTTCATGTACTTGGATCTACCATTTTTATTTCATCTCTCAATTCTTTTCTTTTTCTTTTCCTCTCATCTCTTTTCAAATCCTTTTTCTTCAAATCTCTTAAAACTCGGAAGCAAAGCCTTAGACTATATTATTTTCCTTGGGATGCCTGTAATTTTTATTTTACAACTGTAATATGCAACAAATAGATTTTTCCGTCTGAATATTCCCACAATTCGTACATCAAAGGAATAGATTGAAATGCTATCCTTAAAATAAATTCAATTATTATTTCAAGAGGATTCGGCACTCACCGCCATCAAGGAAAACAATGATTTTGATAATGAAAAGAAATAAAGTGCTCACTCTTAATTTTGGAACATTACAAATGACTATGAGAGTATTTATACTATTTACAAACATATATATATATATATATATATATATATATATATATATATATATATATATTAGGTTGGATCAGTTGAGAACCTCCTTAAGTTGAGAACCTTGTGGACAATTCTGGACCAATCATTCTGTATGTAAAACGACCGTGTTTTGATCATTTTATTTCCATTTCTATAACTTCATTTATTATATTTAATTAACTTTAATAACGTATCTAATCAATTAATGTCAGATATCAAATTAGTCAATCACCCGATTTTATCTCTTTCTTAAACCCTATTTTATCTCTTTTTCTACCCGATTTATTTTTTCCCGTCTCAGCCACCATCTCCATCCCAAACCCACCATCCAGGAATCTCTTACCTTCGCAGCTTCGGCAGTGTGGCTTCTGACGGATCCGCCTCCTCCTCCACAATCTCCTCTACTCTCAAAGGATACCAGGCCTTCGCGGCTTCATCAGCATAGCTTCAACCGGATCCACCTCGTTAGACCGATCTCTTTCCCTCTCCACTAACTACCATCTCTCTTCGTTCACTATGTTTCTCATACACCCTCACTAGATTTGAACGATTCGCCACGCCGCTGAAGCCGCGTCGCAGGGTTGTTAAGTGGATTTGGGGAGGCGCATAAGACATTGTTGATGGCAAAGAAAGCTATGCGAGAGTCGATTAAAGCGTTCCCCGTTATAATTGTATAATTTTCTATTAATTTTATTATGTTCACCATTAATTTGCGATTATGATCGAGGTCGCTTGTTCGAATGTCATCGCTTAGAAATTGAGGTGAACGGTGAACGCATGTTCACCATTGTAATTGTATAATTTTCAATTTATTATGTTCACCATTAATTTATACGAATAGTGAACATGGTTTTGAATTTTGAAAATTATTGAATTTTTGATATAGTGTATGAGTTGAGATATTTTTCAAAAGTGAATATCTGTTTGTAATGCACAAGATGAAGTTAAATTTTGATAGTGAACATGTTCACTACCATAATAAAAAAATGTACGTATAAATTCAAAAAAAATCACTATCAAAAAATGAAAAAAATATATCACTATTTATTCATTATTTTAAAAAAATTATTAAATAAATCTGAAAATTTTATAATTTAATTTTTTTTTTGAAATGTTCACTATCCGAAATCCACAAAAATATAAAAATATGTGACGGTGAACATTGTAATGTACTAAAGTTCTAAACAGTACCAAATTGAGTGGAATTTCGATAGTGAACTTTTGTGTTTCAAATGTTCTAAACTAAGTGGGGTTTCCAATGAATATGTTTATCATCAATGTTTACTAACACAATAAAAAAGAGTTCATAAAAAATCAAAAATAAATGTTCACTATCAAAAATTGAAAAAATATTCACTAAGCCTACAAAATACGAAATATGTAACAGTGAACATTGATTAAAAAGTTTTAAAAAGAAATTAATGTTCAATGATCAAACTTTAAAATATAAAATAATGAAACATCAATGATACTTAATTAAATATAATACATAAATACACTTTCCGAATCAGTCACATTTAATGAGTGTCAAATAATAAATAAGTCATCATAAATAAACTTTAAAAAGGAATCAAAATGATTGGTCACAAATTGTTCACAACGGTTCTCAACGTAAGGAGGTTCTCAACGGATCCTTCCCCTATATATATATATATATATATATATATATATATATATATTGTTGGTTAAAATTAATTTCATTCAAACTTTGAAACACAATGACTCTAAAAAATTATTGACATTTTCCCTAGAGCATTCCCTATGGCTGATACAAGAATTTCATGTCTACTTATCTTCTTCTCTTTTCCTCACATTTCTTTCTAACTATAATTTGGACTCTATCTGAACTTGTACATTCATTATTAACATTCTATACAAAGTGTTAAAGCAGCAGATTCACCTGTTACTAAAACCACACTATAATAAAGACTAGACTGGAAATGATCACGCGGCTGCAAGTAATTCCCTTGCCTTTTACGATGTCCCTATAGTCTCCGGCGAAACACTTACCCAACTAGAGATTCGCCTGTCACAAGGACAATTTAACTTTTTGTTCTTCAACCCAACTCTTTCACTTAATGCTATTGGATATATGAGAGGAGTAGCCTTCGTCATTTGTTGTTTGAGCTCGAGCCTGCTTGGATGATCCAAAATGACGAAGCTTACATCCAAGAGCCTTCCCACCTTGCTTGCTTTAACAAACCGACGACGCTACTCCTCATATATATCCAATATGCCCAAATTCAGGCATACCAAAACGCATCCCTTGCGCGAGCCCTTTTGTGTTGACTGACCCAACTTGTTCATGTTGGGGATCGCGTACACAAATGTAGGAAGGATTTTCCGAACCACGCAGCATAAGCCCGGATTCAGGATTCCCAGTAATTATTATAATCAGTTTCAATTCAAATATCATATACAAGTCTGGATCTGGATTGAAACATCCAAAAGAAGGGGATTAGGGTTACCTCTTGACGAACGCGTCAAATGTCATTGGAGTGGTGGATACCAGTGATTACTATAATCAGTCCCAATGAGTGGTGGATACCGCGCTTCTAGAGTACTAGCTCCTGGATGACCCTCCTTGCGTCCCTGCAATCTCATTGAAGAACTGACATTTCTTCTTCTCTACATAAATAGAAGTCCTAGACTTCTATTTATAGAGAGACGTGCTTCTGGGCTTCAATCCGTGGGCCAAACCCATCAGCTGGATTGGGTAATATCCATGAGTCATACGCATGAGTTTAACCCATTTGGTTCATTCGAATCAGGCGCGAGTTGAACCGGATTATGCCCGGACCGAATCTTATTCAATTTATTACTCAACTCAATATCCGCCACTCGATTATGTGCGACTCTATAGGGTTATTCTTAATTAGACATGGGCACAAGCCCATTGATCAAAAGCGGCTCCTAGTAAGGCATTATGGTCCCTAATACAGAATAGCTGGTTCTCGAGATAACCAAAACTACAGTCAATATGAGTCAATTAACTAGTTTAACGGGCAAATTCCAACAATTCATTCTGTTGGGTAATCTTTTCCCCCTGCTCAAGATGATTGCCCTAGTCATAGTGAGAAGCTAGGTGGGACTTACCACCTGGTTAATTCAAGTTGAAAACAGCCATAGGGGTCCCAAAGTATAGAATTCGTAAGTGTAAAAAACACCGGTAGTCTTTTATATATATATATATATATATATAATGTGGATCAAATAAAAACCGATTTGGATTTGTAAACTGTGAACCATTTGTGTCCTTTGATCTTAGATAATTCAACGAGTAAGATCAATCCTATTTTGATTTTAAATTCTCATTTTCAATATAATTCCTTAAATTTAGCGCAATATCTTTTACATATCAATCCTACTTGATTTTTCTCTCTCCCAATCCCACATATATCTCGATCGGTTAAATGATTTTTCCCCCAATTCACCTGTCGCTTTATCATCTCCTTCTTCCTCTACTTCCTCCGCATCATCTCTCGTGTTCGCTCTTCTCTGAACCCTCCCCACTCCACTCATCAGTGCGCAACCCCACTCCTCAGATACTATCACTTGGAGAAGGTGTTCTTTCCCTCATTTGAGACATCCCCACCAAATCTATCAACCACGCAACGATCCAAAAAGCTGAAGTCGTCCAACAATTCCATGATCTTTGTTGATTTTGAGATCAGGTGAGCAGGACGGGCAGCAGCGAGTCAAGCAGTTGGGATCAAAAGATGTTGGGATCATCTGAAGCTTGCCTCTCCCAAGACTATTCTTTGACTATCCAGGTGTTGGGATCAAAAGATGAATATGTGGAAATGTCATGGTGCACAATTTCTTTTTGGTGCATAAGTCATTTTTGGTGCACAGTTGCTTTATGCTCATTTTTTTTACTAAATAGATAGAGGTGCATTTTCTGGATGTATGGTGCATGTACTGGTTTTGAAGTCACAATTCGGTGCACATTGCTCCAAGATTTCCTTTATAAAATTTTTCAAATTTCTTTTATATTGCAAGGACGAGATGTGTACATTTTGTGTGAAAACATCAGTTAACAGAAATGATGGCAGAGAAGGATCAGAAATACAAGCCAATACAGTTAGCTGTTCCGGGAATTTTGTGCATAGTGCACCTCTTACTGGACATATAACTAGTTGTGCACCAAATAGGTTTTCAGATAATTCTGCACTTCTTACTGGGCATAAAGGAAATTACTCCAAGATGATTTGGTCCACTTTTTAAAAACAAATTCATATATTTGAAGGAATAAACCATATAATTTAATTTTGATTTAATATAGGTGTATGATTCGGTGCACTGTGCTTCATAGTTTTTTTGGTGCACAATAATTTTTTGGTGCAGTGTGTTTCATGGCACTGAATTTATTTGTGGACGATGCATGCCATCTGTTTGAAAATAATTACAATGAAATCAGATTGAAATTAAAATAAGAAAAAAGAAAATTCAACAAAATAACAAGAAAATAATAGAAATCAAAATTTGTTCATCAAGGTTTGAATTGTGCACCTAAGATCAAATCATGCGCTTGTATTGAATTGTGCACCAAATAGCAGAAAATGCACCGAGATTGAAATGTGCACCAAGTAGATAACATTTTTTTTATTTTGAAAGACAAAAAGATATGAGAAAGAAACTCGATCGATTAAAAAAACAGAAAACCTTGATTTCAGGAGACATAAATCAACTCCTAAAAAGGGGATTCAAATCTAACACAATATCTCTCTTACCACAATTATTATGTTATTTATTAAATTGAATAATCTTTTGTTTAATCTCAAACGTCCAAATATGATTAATCTAACGATCACAGACGGTTCTCAGTTTACAAATTCAAACGGATTTTCACCTGATCCGTCCCTATATATATATATATATGTGTGTGTGTGGTATTAACGGGCTGCTTGAGGTACAGGTTGAAATTTAAGTATTCATTTTGTCTGACATCTTGCATGCAGCAGTGGCCATGCAAAGTGAGTCTTTAGTTACCAAGCAGCCAACAAACAAGTGCAGCAAGCCTAGCAAGTTATATACAAGCATGCACAAACAGCAAATCAAGCACTCAACTGTGATGCACCAGACATTCATAATTCACATCTTTCGTAGTCACTTAATCCCCCCTCCTCCTCTTCCTTTCTCCTTCTTGTCGACAGAGTTCTTCAACTGTGATGCAGACAATAAACACATTCAGATAGTAGTATCTAATGGAGATTTAGTCATTTAATGGAAATTTATATATACAAGAAGAACTGGCACCAATAAAAGATAGTATATGAATTTACAGTGTGCTAAGCTTGAAATGAGTCATCTGATAAACTCACCATGAGTGCAAGGATCCGAACAAAGAGCGCAACAAAATCAGTGAACAACATCAATGCATGCTTCACGTAATCCAAGTCCCCAGAATGTGCTTTCTCAATGATTTCCTGGGTGTCTACCACAGTGTATCCCACAAATACCATCAGCCCCAAGTAAATCTGCAACCACCATTTCAAGAGGGGAAGAAACTGGCTGAGACCAATTGATACTGCTCTTTAGGAACAAATATGATGAAAAGTACGACCCTGCAATGCAAAATCATCGTCACCATTCTCATACCTCAAACTTGAAAAGTGCCATCGAACCGCCAAAGATGGCTGAGCCGAAGTGCAGCCACATGAGGATGGAGAGGCCAGCAGACACCAACCCTCCCAGATAAAGATACTCTCTGCGTCTGGCCACCATGGCCGCTCCAGAAAAGCAGCCAAAGGCAAGGGCAGATCCCACCAGTGCACCAATTATAGAATGTTGTAAATGGAAGAGGGTACATTAGGACCATAAAGAAGCTCATCATGTGGATATTTGACAGATCATTAAGCTTGCAGCAACAAGGACCAGATGCAAAGATAGGTTTGCATATCGATTATACAATGACCTGAATTAGTCAGGACAATAGTTTCCCAAGCCAACAAACTAACCAAGTTGACAGCATTTGGAGAATATAAAATGAAACAGATCCTACTTTGTGCTTGGTATCGACTACCTTTTGGAATAAACTTATCTAACAAAAGAAAACCAACCCATCTCTTAATGTTAATTTTAAGATTCACCCACAAATTTTTTTTCTTCCAAACTTGCAAAATGTGCTTCGAATCAAGAAAAGACTTATTCAGTGAACATAAACTCACTCAAGATGCATGGCAAGTGATCTTGAAGAAACAAAACAAGGGAGGATTGTCATATGTAACAGAATGACATGGTTTCACAGATTTGTTCCTGAGTGATTGAAGTCCTAATGTGCACCACAGACGGTCAATATGGGCGGAGCCACAATCAAACCGTACGGTTCACAGCATGCTTCATCAGGAACGAACAAAGCTGAGTAAGAGGCGTTCGTACCTTGGGTCAATTTCAACTGCCGGTTGAATCAACGGCCCGATAGAAGCTCCTTCAAACAGGGCAGACAGCATCAAAAGAGAGAACTTCTTGTTCTGCACAAGGCAAACCAGAGTTAGGCACGACACGCGGAATAAACAGCAGTCAGATGTATCACAGACTCAAACATGAACATGTTGATAACCTTGTCACAGGATGAAACAGCCAAAGTGATATTAAGGGCTAACAGAGATAGAATAGTAGTAATATAGCCTCCAATGTTCCATATGATATGCAAGTATGCACCAGCAGCTGATGCAACTAGAGCACAACATAAGGTGAGATACACCTGGAAACAAAAAAATAAAAATAAAAAAGACATTCACACAGTTCAGTTCCAAAACTAATAATACTCAAATTTCCAGAGAAGTAAAAAGGTAAGAGAATAGTGAACAACCAAGTCGGTCTGAGACAAACGTGATTAATGAAAATTGCAAACTAATGAACATGTAGGTATTAAAACTTTAGGCTGTGTTTGGTTTAGGGAAAATTTAGTGGAAAGGAAAATGTGGAGGAAAATTGATAAAATCCAATGTTTGGTTTAGATGGAAAATATGAGAGAAAGGAAATTACGTGGAAAGTTAGAAGAAAAGTCAAGGTAAATTAAAAGGAGTTTTGAAACTTATTTTTAAATTTTCCATTCTAAACAAAACAAAGAAAAATAAGATGGAATCCATGATGGATTTGACTTTCCATCAAATTTTCCTTTCCCTGCCATTTTCCCTAAACCAAACACAGCCTTAGAGTTCAACCAAAATGAATGATTAACAAATCCACATCAGGGAACATGACAAACCAAGGAATGAAAAGCTTCTCCACAGAAAAAAAAAATGAAGCAAGAGGACGAGGTCACCATACCAAAACCAAAACTCTCCTATTTCCAACAACTGCTTTTACCAAAACCTCTTTACCAACAGCAACTGAAAATGGGAAAATATTTAAGCTATGCTAAGATGCTTTACTGGATATATAACCATTCTGTTACCAAAGAAACAGAATCTATATATAAAAAAAAATCAAAAATACCAGTCTGAGATGGTTCTGAACGACGGGAGAGATGTGGCGGAAGTAAAACCTCTTTATTTCCTCTTTACCAAAACCTCTTTACCAACAGCAATCTGATATATATATTTTTTTATTTCCTCTGTTTATTCTCCTGAGTCGAATCTTTCTGTCTGCTTTACTTTATAGTTTTATACTACACAGAAATGGAATCAGAACGGGTCCATTCCGTGAATCTTTGAAAAAATGACCAAATTACCCATGCAAAACTGAAAGTAAATAGTTAGTTTCTTTTGGGATGTTGGAGTGTTGGAGAGGGAGAGGTATGAGGCTCATATGAAGTGGTATTTGATTGATTTCGAATGTTTTATCGCATGTATTTGTAAATGAAGCTTTCATCGGACACATCAGTAAATGGCAGGACTTTGGTTGTGATGGCTGGTTACTGTATGTATATAGTATAAGTTGAAAGAAAAGGATTGGTATTAAAGGTGATTGGTATTAAAAAATATAATCAGATAATAAATGATGAGTTGTATTGCAAACAACCTTGACCCAGTCATGAAAAAGTATGAAAGAATGCCCTTCAGGGACATCATAAAGGTTGCAGTATGCACCAAGGGGCAAATGATAAAACAGATTTGTACTCTTCTTCTTTTTTTTCAACAAATAAAATCTAATATCACATCATGTGTCTTAAGAATTTATCCTCAAACTTGGAAGTGTTGAAAATCAGCATGAAGAACCAAAAGACCTCTGTAAATGGAGGGTATATATAATAACTACAACATTCAGGATATCCAAGTTACAAGAGGGGCATTATCATACAATACAGGTGGAGGTAGCTTAGATTTTGAGAATAGTTTCCAAGTCTTCTGCTCTGCCCCAATACTTGAGGGAATGTACTGAATAGTTAGAGAGAGGGCAGACTCATTTCGCTTAAGAGATCGTGGCATGGAGTGAAGAACTCGTGTTGAAGAGCTTCTTCCGCACTTATGCGAAGTCTTGGATTCACTGTCAAACACTTGTCTAGAAAGTCAAAAAGCACATCTGGCGCTTCCCTGATAAATGATGGCCTTTTCGAGTGTAATTGACACCAGTCCCTCAGCTTCATAGATGGCAAGAATTTGTAATCAAATAGTTCCTGTTACAAAGGCATTGAGAC
>NQLW01000808.1:606349-623474 GCA_002312845.1 Kalanchoe fedtschenkoi
AAAAAAAGGTCATCACACGAGACCCTGGAACATTCAAATAAGAAATGCAAAGCAATATAGGCATTATGTACCATTATAAGAAATAAGCTTCGCTCTTCTCTTATCCCGCATAAACTCAATAGCCAGCAGATCATCCCCTTTCCGCTTCCTCGACTCAAATCCACAGTCTACTCCCCAACTACAACCCCCAACCTTTCTCTCAATCCCCCCACTTGTCAAACGCCTCCAAATCGAACCAAAATCAAACATCGACCCCGCAGCTGAACTGGCGAGAGCGTAACACGAATTCAGCTCGTAGGTGACGAGCCGATCCTGCGTCAGCCTTAGAGGCGAACCCGGGACGGAGCAGAGGAGCACGACAAGCTCCGGTAGCAACTCCGAATCGCCGCATCGAGTCGAGAGCTCGGTCGGGGGAGCTGGGCGGCCGATTATCAGCAAATGACCGAGCAAGGTCCAAGCTTTTTGCAATAGAGCAGTGTGGGGAGGAATTAGAGTGCCGGAATGCGGGCCGGCGTGGTGAATCGTCGTCATGGGCGGATGGCGACCTTCGGATCCGAAAATGTTAGGGTTTATTGGAAAAAAGATGGTTTTGTGATTTTTGGCGATTTAGCGCCTGAATTGTTCCCGCCATTTTTTGAGGCATCAGGTTACAAATTTAAATTTAGAGAAATTTGCAAAAAGTGATTATACTACTATATTTTTAAATTTGACATACATATTTCTTAATTAACATGTATATTTTCTCAATTTACTTAACTAAAAAAGAAGCTCATCCTGCCTCACATAATATTCAAATAATTTGTTGGGTTTTTTGGACTTGATCAAACATTTAGTTTATATTAGAGTTCTTTCGATAATACAATTTAGTTTATATCCGGTCTATTTTATACCTAACTCACCTATTTTTTGATCGTCCAAGAGTATTATTTTATGGTTTTTGCTATTTTTCATATAGATTGTGAAATTAGAGTTTAATGCGAAAACATGCTAAAAGAGATGTATTTACAGAAAATTACAAACAAAATCAAATCAGAGTTCAAAAGTCATTATCTGACAAAGCACAGAGCCGCGTGCTTAGGACAATAACCACATGTGAGGTGACAATGGCGAGGTACGGATACGTGGAATGATAAAAAAAGAAGTTGGGGACATTGACTCAGCAGTGGCTGCGCGCGCAAAGTAATTTTGTTTCTATAATCAGAACAACATAATATGTGCATCTTCTGAGGTTGACATCTTTCATATCAAATATCTTATTTAAGTGATTCAAATTGCAACAGAAAGAAGAAACAATTAACTACAATTTGTGAAGAGGATTCCAAATCTAATTCTTGATGGATTTGTACAAGAAGAGCCAACAAAGTCAATAGATAGAATCTTCATAATTCGGCTCCCGATATTCAAAGTTTCTAATTTCTATCTTAATGAAGTAAAAAATTTAAACTCTTAGAAGATAATCATCAAAAGATCTACTTAAAATTTTTTCATATCTTACTACCTTAGTTTGACGCCATTCAGGATTATAAAAGGAGGTATTCGCCCACTTCTTTCTAGTGTGTTTAATCAATCCTTGCAAAGCTTTGTGTCATGTTCCTATCAACAATATCTTGTATGAAATCTTTTAAGGTTTCATACCCACAGTCGCCAGTGGAGGACCATAGAGGAAAGAAGATCTTAGTAGGATTTTTATGGATTTTTACCTATCTTATTATGTATTTTTTCATGGTCAGATGTGGCTAATTTCTTTTTGTAGTTTAAGTGAGATGACTTGTATATTGTTGTTGTGAGATTATTATTTTTAATAAAGTATATATTTTGATTTTGTTGAGTTTCAACTAAATGATTGTGTTATTGCATGACGACTTTAATGAATGAATGCTTGTTACATGATTTCTTATCGTCGATCTAGTTATGAGGCGTTAGACAAATATCAACTAAATAAGTAGCAAATAAACATATGTCGTGCATATTTATAGGTAAACATACTCTAGGTTAGCTTTAGGCTAATGTGCCTAGACTTAACTCCCTACCATTGCTCGTTAGTGTATGTCTTTTCTCTGTGCTTCTCTCTCGCAAGATTGAAATATAGAATTTGTATCATTGGCTAAAGGTATAATGGTAGGAGCAATTGTTTACGACTTGTCACACTATCATAGTGTGTGAGCGCATATATTTTGTTGATTTTGGTTCATACCATGACTTTCATCTTTTATATCAATGATCAACACTATCCCAAGTCGTTTACTTGAACTATGCGTCTGTCTTACGCATTCTATCTCTCTCTTAGACTTCTAGGTCGACTATCTCTTGTTTCACTACAAGACCCGTGTATTATGTCTTTTCATTTTATTTTGTTTTGTGTCATCACTAAAGATTTCAGCTCTTTGTTCTTGTGGGTTCAAACCGTACTTGGTGTATGCTATGGAGAAAGAAGATATAAATTTTAATTAGAAAATTCTATCAATGATGACATTATCAAATTGACACGGTATTAGGGACATGGTAAATTTGTATCCTAGTGATTTGTAGTTTTTTGTTTTATTTTAGATTTTATTTTTAGGTTAATTAACGCATTGAGCACGTGGCCTATTGGACTGGCGCGCGCCCTCATCTCTAACCGCGCTCGTGTTCTTTTTATATACCAAGTGTATGACGCATCTATCTCAGATCTGCAAATTTTCTTCTATTCAGTCGACTAACCTTCTCTGACCAGTTTACCTCTGAGTCTATGGACCCTCATTTTAGGACATATTGTTTCCACAATACAAGGAGCCAAATCAAGTACTTAGATAGAGACGTGCAGAGAACAAGCAACAAGACAAGCCGCATAGATGGCAACACCAAGACAAAGGACTATGTGAGAGCTGATCTCACCAACATTCTATAATCATTCAATGTGCATTTAGCCCAACAATGATGATGTGGATGTAGGCATCAAATTTAAGGGTGGTGTTATATACTAACTCCCAAAATTTTGAGGGACGCTAGGAGAATATGTCCAACAATATCTACGCAAGTTCAACATGGTTTGCACCACGATGAAATCAATGAGAGCTTATCTAAATAGGTTCAGGTTAATGGCTTTCCCTTCTCACTTATGGATTATTCTAAAGAATGGTTGTTATATATACCTCCAGATAACAATTATAACATCCAACCAGATGCAGGACATGTTTCTGACAAATATTTTCTCATAGTGAGGGCTACATAAATCTGCAAAGAGATATATGGAATAAAAAAACAACCAAATGAGACGGCATGTTGCAGAAGATTGTTGACCAAGTGACAAAAGCATGAGTTTGCCAATCAAATCCTAATAGAATTCTTCATTGAAGAGATGGCTAAACATGAGGGCGGATGTTGGATGCAACAGCTAGTGGTTCATTAAAGAACAAGTATCTAGATGAAGTATGGACAATCATAGAAGAGATGGCTGATAATTTCGTATTGTTAAACTTCCAAAACTGAAGTCGCGGATTACACAAGGTTTTCACCTCACATACATCACCATCATCACTTTCATATTTATCCTCTGGCATGTCAAAACTGAAAGTCAATGTGCACGCTGTGCTGAAGAAGTGGGAGGCTACTGCAGTGCAGTAATGTGAGGTTCACATGTTTATAAATCACACTAATGATACTCGTCCTTCATGGCAGGAACATGCAGGTGAAAGCAAAGGTTTGACGAAAATTGGAGAGCACCGTCCAGGTCAGGCGTTAGGTGACACACTGTCCAATACTTACCATCCATGACTTCATAATCACTCAAGCATGCCCTATGCCAATAATGACTACCTGCAGGCACCAAGGCCCAAGCAATTTATAGCTCAATACCAGAAGAGAGCTCCAAACTGCTAAGAGAATAGTTCGCGACTCAACAAGCTTGAGGAATACATATGGAAAGAGACAAGAAGCTTGACTTGATGATCACAAACATTGAATATCAGCTGACTCACTTGGACGTGAATGAAATCAGGGCAATCACAGGCCGACTTTCCTCACAAATAAAGAAGAATCCACACACCAATGTTAATGCATTAGCTCTATGGAATGGGAAATTGATGCAGGACGTCAAGCAGCCAAAAATGACGAATCTACTGTTCTAAAAAAAAGGACAAGTGTAGCAAACCCCCCCCCCCCTCCTTTCACCGAAATTATAGATCCCACATGCATAAATGAAGGCTTTCATGCCCGAGATTCCTTCAGTGGTGCCTGATAGGGCAATAATTTACCTTATTTTAGGTACTTATACTTAAGATATTTGAGTCGTTGTCGAGCGATTATGAGTAATTTATAGTTGATTTTGTCTCATGTAGGTTAAATATGAAGAATATTGGCTTTGGAAGAGGCAAAAGATGAAAAGAGTGCAAACTGAGTTAAAATCGGACAAAAACCCAAGTTCAGGGGTCCAATTGTCAAAAGAAGAAGTTCAGGGGCAAATCTATAAATATGTAGAATAAAAACTCGATCCAGACCGTGCTTCACAAATGAGCACGATCCAGACCGTTTTGAATGTCTGTGCATGATGCAGACCGTGCACCCTGAGTTGGAAACTCGAACTAGAACGTGCCGACACGTGGCGGGCCCAGAAAAGGCAGTTTCTAAGTCTTTTTTGAGTACCCCTTTTGGCAATAGAATTCCTACATAGAATAGCCTAAGGTGACATATCAACTATAAATATAAGTCTATGGCTCAAACCCTAAAAAGCCTGACACCACATCACATCTTCCTGCCAGAAGGCCCAGAGGGACGAATTCCGTTCAGTGTTGGAGCTTCAAGAGACTAAGCTTTCTTCTACCATTCTTGTTTTACTTTCATAATTACTTTCATAATTATTTTATGATTGTTATTTCAATTATGCGTAGTGAGTAGTGTGTAAATTCAACTTTTCATGTGTATTAATTAAGTATATTTTTCATCCATGTTGTTCATGCCTCTTTGAATTACATATATGCATGTCATGTGTATGGTTGGTTGTCTTATTGATCTTACACTCCTTGTCTTAGGAATTGCCATGCGTAGTAATTCAGAGTTAAATTATACATGCTAGAAGAATTAAATTTAGGATTAAATTTACTATCCTCTACGCTAGAATATTCCAACTCACAAAGACCAGAATCAGGATGGGTTGGATATTCTGCTTAGTTGTAGTCAATATCCCTAGCAACCGAAGACCAGAATCGGGAGTTTGCCTAAGAATATTGAGTAGTTTGTTTATCCTGTGACTTGGCTGCATGTTTAGGAGATATTAGTACAATAACCCTTTGACTAGTACTTGTGAGCTAAGAAGATCAGAATCGGGAAACAACACAGTAGAAAATCAAATTTAGTCAATAATTTGCTGTGGGAAACACCCAGAAGTCGGATTCACAGTAAATTATTGAGTTATTATGCCGAATTATCAAAACTGCATGATTTGGATGATTAATTTGCGCCAGAATCACATGATTAGTTTTGCATGCAACCTAGGTGAAGTAAATCCTAGGATGCTTATCTTCTCTGTTCGATTCTATCTCTGTGTCATTACTTTCAATTTAGTTAGTTATTAATTAGTTTTCATCAATTTCACTCATTCGTCTAGAATTAAATAGATGTTAATTAGGTTATTAGCGCTTAGCAAGCCTTGTGCTCCTCTTGGTTCGACTCGGTACTTACCGAAATTATTTGACTGCAACTGACCCCTAAAACGTTCATTGACATCTATATAGGGTCAAAAATACGCCTGTCAGTGCCTGGCCCATTGATTGAGACAACTTAGACAATAGAAAAATAGGTTCATTTTGACTCACTTTTATCTAACATTAACTCTAAAATCTAATCTCCCCTTTTCATCTCAGGTAAAATCTCCCTAAAAGATAATTTAGAAGGGTAAGATCTAGGATTTGTATTAAAAAGTGGAAATCGATACTCCACAAATAGAAGCATTACAACAAATCCAAAAATATGCTATGTGCTTGAAGGTGCCATGCAATAAACATCACAGGTTGAAAAGAGGTGAAAAGGTAAGCTTTAATGCCACTATGTCAGCCATGTTCGCTTATATATTACCACCCAAATGCAAGAATCTATGTATGGTTACCGTGTAATGCTTTATCGGTAGAACAACTTTTAATGTATGCATGTCAGACTTGAGAACTGCTATTAAAGTCATGTTTTGCAGCATATATGAATCTCTCAACCTAGGCCTCTTGAAACAACCTAATGTTATTATCTCACTTGTTGATCGCTCTGACATTTATCATTTGGGATTATTGAAGATGTGTTTGTGCAGGTTGAGAGTTTTTCTTTTCATAAAAGTTTCTACATGCTAAATATGGAGGAAGATCAATCTCTCAAACAACAACCCATCATTCTTTGACGCCCATTCATGGATACATCAAGGATCATGCTATGAATAATTGAGCTGTACTGACATGGAAGATCGCATTACCATAGTTCCGAGCATAATTATCACATATGGCCATAGTCCTGTCACATAAGTGTGAGAGTTTAACAAGTATGCCTAAAAATACTAAGCTGTCTTCTTCACATCCCCGAGCGGTAGGATTTAGGAAAGGAAGGGAAATTTAAGAGAGAAGAAAGAGTTTTTTGAAAAAAAAAATCAAAAATTATTTCTAATTAATGTCATTTTCTCATATATTTGTCTCTAACTATCATTTTCATAAACTGAGCTCATAAACCATCTCTCCAAATGTAGCTCCATGCAATTTTAGTCTCAAAAACATATATCATCTGTTTGATATCAGATATCCTAAAACCAACATCTAATAAGTTCAGAAATACTACATTTTTTCCAATGACATCTTCTTTCCCCACAAGAGTCCCACAAAAATTTTACAATAAGAGATTCTGTCCTCTTAATAACAGTTCGGGAAGAGGAACAACAACTATTTTATGTATCAGCAGTGCTTTCAACACATATTTCATTAGACAAACATTACCACCAAAAGATAGTAATTTTGTTCTCCAATTCATGATTCTTTTTTTAACCTTATCCTTTAAATGAGCGAAGTAACATATTTTTGATCTACTAATAAAAATAGGCACACCCAATTAAAATGATGGTAATGTCCCTTGAACACATCCAACTCTGTCTAGAATCTTTCTTATTTGTTTTTCTTTCATTTTATCAAGGAAATACACATCAGTTTTCTCTTATTCACTATCTATCTAGATATTTCATAAAATATGTCCAACAAATTGACAGATTTTTAACTAATTTTATAATGGCACTTCCAAATAGTATCATGTCATCAACAAAAAGGAGAAGGCTTAACCCATTTAGTCATATGAGAACATGAAATTTGTGTATCAGCCATCTGCTAATTTGATTTTTTAAATTTCTAGAGAAAAAGTCAATGACTAGCACAAAAAGATTTGGGGATAAAGAATCTAATTGTCTCAACCCTCTCTCTGATTTAAAATATTCATATCTTTCTCCCATAACATCGATTGTGTACCAGCTCTTATTCAAATTTCTAAACACCCAATCAGGCCTTAGGAGAAAAACCAAACGCCAACATGAATTTAATTAAGAATAGCCAACTTACTCCATCATAAGCTTTTAATAATTACATATTCATTGTCATATTACCACATCTGACTTTTTTATTTAAATTTGAGAATATTTCATGAGCCAATGAGATGTTTTTATGTATACTTCTATTTGCCACAAAACCAATCCGCTCTAGGGAAAATACTAAAGGCAACAATAATGAGAGCCTATTGATCCACATATCAGATAAAATCTTATGTAAAAAGTTATAAGTACTTATCAGCTTACTCATTTTTGGCACAAGCACAATGCATGTACTATGCACGAGCTTAGGAATCTACATTCCTTACAAGAATGCAGTAACAAAATCAACCAAATCAACTTAATAATATCCCAACATGTTTGATAAAAAGTATATAAATCCATCTAATATCTAGGTGCACAACACTTTCTATTCCTCGTGGATTTTAGAAAAAACATCACTCGGCTGGTCATCAATAATTGGTAAAATATGATCAAACAGATCATGTTAATCCAACTTCAATTCCTTTGAGAATATCTTTTCAAAATTTTCACTAGCTGCTATCCCTAGCTTCTCACTGTCCTCAGTTTTGCCAGTGGCTAATTGGATTTTAAGCTACCCCATATATTCCTATCTTTTAATATGACATGAATCTATAATGTGTTTATATCCCCATCTTGCAGCCATTCACATTTTTCTTGGTTAGATAACATTTGAATAATCTTCTATTGTCTTATTCTTTCACTTCATTCTTAGCTTGCACACTTTATCAAAATTTTTTTGTTCCTAATTTACTAATAATTATTGTTCAATTATAGTGATAGCCTTTTCCAACTCATCTAATTTTTCATATACGTTGTCAAATTCCTCTTTGTTCCACCTGATCATTTGTTCTCTTTACTCTCTGTAATTTTACAACAAGGTTTATCATTCTATCTTAACTGACCTTACCCCCAAGCATGTGCAACTATTGATATGAAGTTAGGATGGTCAGTCCACATTCTGTGGAATCTAAAAATTGATTTTCCCTTCTTAACTATGTTTGCCTTAGTCAAAGGTATTGGTGCATGACCTGATGTAATTTTTGGGTGATAATTGACCCTGAGCTGAATGCCACTCTTAATAAACTCCTCATTTCCCAAAAATTTATCTAATATTTTCCATAAACACCTGCCCCCTTTTTATTATTACACCAAGTAAATATATCACTATTGTACCCCAAATCACTAAGATTAACATCTACTATAAAATCCATAACATCTTTCATACTCCCATCATCCATAATTTTTCCTTCTTGTTTTCCACTCCAGTCAATTATCACAATGAAATCTCCACCTAGAATCCAAGGAATTTGAATAAGTTATCCAACACCGCTTATGTAGTCCAACAAATCTTTCCTCCCATGTCTGGAATAAGTATAGCTGAGTACCAAAACTTAGTATCAACACTTCTCTCCACATGCAATGTCAAAGAGTGACTATTAACAAACTTGACTACTACTTTAATCCCTCTGCAAAAACAATTGCAATGTAATGACTTACATCATGTTCATAAAACACTCCAGGGAAACCAATTTTGTTTGCAATTTTATCAATTGCAATGTCATGCGTGTTTATGTAGTAAACATACTCTAGATTGGCCAGAGTCTTCATATCTAGACTAAACTCTCTACCATTGATTGTTATTGTTGATATCTTTCATCTATACTGCTATCTCGCATGATTGCCACATTGAATTTGTTTCATTGGCTAAAAGTATGATATATTAGGGTAGAATCAGTTAATTTATGCCTGGTAACACTATCATAGTGCATGAGATTGTATATTTTACTGAGTTTGATTCATTACATGACTTTCATCTTTAGTATCAACGATTAACACAATCACAAGTCAGTCATCTTAGCTACGCGTTTGTCCATCTGATTCTCTTCTTTTTTTTCTCTCTATTTTGCAGGGTACTAGCATAATTCACAAAATCCCCCTGTTGTGTCTTTTTATTTTATTTTGTGTCAGTCACTAACCTTACATGTCTCCGTCCTCATGGATTAAACCCCTACTTGCTACTTACTAGTGAGAAAATATAAAGTTTATTTGTATAAAACACTTCAACAACAATGTTATGAACGGTGTTGCTACTTTAGTCCATCCCCTAAATCATTATATTTTTGGATATTCGATCTAACCTTAAAATCAGTTCTTTTATGAGTTGTTGCTAATTAATTTTTCTGTCTTGCAACTATTAAACAAGATCCTTGTTTATCCAGTATTTTTTTGAAAAATCTTCCCATATATAAATCACATTAGTTCATCATTGGTAAACATATCACACATTAAAAAAATCAAACCTTCTGATCTATTTGTTACCGAGTTTTTATTTGTTCTTGGCTTTTACTCGTCCTGGTTGCCTCTGCTTATTAAGATTAGAGCCTACTGGCTGCTGCTTGTTAGCTGCTGGCTACTTCCTCTCGACTTCTGCTCTAGCTATTGGCACATGTAATCTTGCTCTTTTTTTGTCATGTTCTATCTTCTGAATATTTGCTATTGCTTTCTTACGGATGAATTTTAGCATCAAAGCTAATAAATTGATTTGCAATATGCAGTATATGAGTAAGGTATTAGAAGAAGAAAAAATATTTATGTCTGACAAATAATAACATGTGTTGGTAATCATGTTTGAAGAAAAAAAGTTATTGGTCCTAGTGAAGCTCACATCATGTTTGATGTGTTTGTTTTGCTCGATTTGGATTGAATCTTATAACTTGATGCTGTCATTTATGTACATTAAATCATTCTATCTTTGTGTCTGAATGTGTATTCTCCTCATCGTTCGTAGGATTGAATTTTTCAAATTGTCTGGTTAATTCGGTTTTAAAAAATGAAGAACAGTTCATTTTTAACTTTTACAGTAAAACCGAATCAAATTGAACCGTTACACTCATAGGGCTTTATTACACAGACACATGAGAAACGAAATTATTCAACATAAATTTCAATATGGAAAATAATAAAACAGCATAAAATAAGTAAGTCTTCTGTTCGTATGAGCAATGTGAAGAAAGAAGGATGAGCAGCTTCCTAGCGTAGAGCAGATGCCAAACCCAGCCTTGACAAATTTGAAAATTTTCATTAATGCGAAACAATGTAAATGTACACAGATACACTTGAGCCGGCCAGTATACAACTCATACCATCCCATTTTGTGGTGGAAGGTATTCCTAGTTTTTTTTTTTACAAGGGAGTGCGATAATGGACGATATGTGACAAGCAAGGGATGACGAGTTCATAAAATTGTCATCATTGCGGGGGAGGCGAAGATATAGAGAGGTTTAGAAGGAATCCAGTCATGACCCCTATAAAACCGACTAACAGTGCAAATTTGAAGGAAAACCCGCTGTTATTTCTCCTTTGTCTTCGCCGCTTCAACATTTCCTACAACATTGCAGATGCAGTTTCCGTGATCAAGTAAAAATAAGACAAATCACAGAAATTATGCTAATATGATATAGCTCAGGTTTCTTGATAGACTATATGATACTGGAGATGTGCAATTGACCTTTGATTTATTCCACTTGCAATGGCAAAGGAAAAAAATGAAAACCAGTTCATTTCAGGATGAATAGCTAACTTAACAGAGATGGAGTTCGGTTCCGGCATTGAACATGATAACGCCTGGTTTCACAGTTCTAGGATGGAAGTTTCAGAACGGGTGGGAAAATAAATATGCATACCAAGTTATCTCAGTGAAATTTGTTCCCGTTTCATGCAAGCAATATGTACTCATTTACTAGACAAAGTCATATTCTTCGGGTATATTTTCGAATTACCAGTTCCTTCTGCAATTGCCGTGTTTGCAAAATAGCTGCATCTCGTTCACTCTTTAGGCGCTGCAAATCCTGTTAAATAGACAGGAAAACTTGTAAAACAACGTCCTATGATATTCAGCAAAATAACAGATCATTAAAAATGGAGCATACGGGTCCTCCACTGATAATGCATTTAGAATATCTTCTTTTGACAAAAGGAGTCAAATACACTTCCTCTCTTAAATATGATAAATATGAAGTTTGCAACTCACAATTTTGTTTGACGGACTTGCGTTGGGTTTCTCAGAGTACCCAGGAGAGACAAATACCACCCTCAACTTCCGCTCCTCTACTGTCTTCCCATTATCTTTATTAAACTGGACGTAAGATGGTTGCCGTGGAAAAGCATTGTTTTAAGATAGACAGGAATAGAATTCACAGAAATGTTTAGTTTGATTGAATCGTTCATGATACCGTATCAAGTGAAAGATGTTCAAGTTCGGAATCCGTTGGCACTGCTGTACTTTGCAAAAGGAATTTATCTTTGCATTGATCTGGAAGATTTTCTCTGGGTATTTGGAGGGTAACTACAATATAAGCAGCAACAAATTATAGTAGGGCACTATCACTATCAGGAAGGGAACTGTGAATACTCATAATGTACTTGTGATGCCACAAGAGCACTCATCGCGCTGTTACCATACAAAAAAGATATAGTTAACAAAGTAAAAAATCCCACCTCTTATTATGCATGATTCCCATGGATGTAAAATGCCGGCATTAGGTCGCACGTAGTAACTCTTTGGTGAGGTTGTTTTCACCTACGATGAACAAGTTTCACTGCCGAAAATTAATCTTACTAAAGCAATAAGCATACAAAAAGTAACCCAAATGCACCTGCAGATACAAATTGAAACGCGAACAGTACCTTGAAAGCCACATGGTTGTCCGTGTTATTTTCAACCGTGATGTCACAAAAGCTTGGTTTCTGATCAACTGCTCGCACATAGTCACAAAATACATGAAGTAAGCCACCAATTTTACATTAGTATTACTCATGATTTATACATGTATTGAGGTTTTTCAAACAAAAACACGAGTGGGCAACTTTCTTCCGAACCCAATAACACATTCTTTTAAAAATAGCATTGAGGATGATGTTTGTCAAAATTACACATTAAATAAATAAATAAAAACACAAACAATTGCTCCAAGGCTAAAGGTGCAGAAGCATATTCTTGAACTGGAGGCATCACCACAAGCGGCGGCATCGGCCACATGTCAGAAAACAACCAATTCCAAGCCAGCCAATCAAATAAACAAACAAAAAAAAACCCACAAAGCAGGAATATTCTACAGTTCACTACTTTTATAATCAAACATCTCACCATTAATCAAATACATCCACACCACACAACTTCATTCTAATGGATGACTCAATATCACAATCAATCTGTCGAAACACAAAACACATTCAGCAAAGCCCTTAGCTCCACTTCTTGCCACCAGAACCACGAATTAGAGAGTAATACGTAAGAATTGCAAGTTACGGAGCATACGGTAAAATTTGAGCTCGGATGGATACACAGACACCAAAAGCGAACGACCGAGAACAACCATGATGTTACCGGTCTCCAGGGACGCCTCACAAATCTCCAATCAGCACGCCGAACATACCGAATGTAGCCCAGAACCGCAAGCCGAGCAAGGCTGAACAGAGAGAGAGAGGGGTAGCTATTTAGATAGATTAAAAATGTGAAGGAGGGAGTTGGTGAGGTAGCGTCAATGGCGGGGTTTGATGAGAGAGAGAGGGAAGGAAATGGGTTGCGGCGGAGATGGATTGTCGGGTTGGATCGGAGATGGGATGATTGATTGGTAATGGAGATTCGTACCATCAGATTTGAATACACATTTATATAAGTGCCCGGACGTACAGAAGGCACAAATTTTTGTGTGTTCCGGGATTATTTATTTTCGTTTGCGACTTTGTTTTGATTTTGATGAATATGACGTCGTTTTATTTGTTAGAAATTTTTAATTTCATTTGTTGCGTTCGGCCAGTAATAAATGATGAATATAGCAGCACATCTTATGAGTATAGCAGCAAAGCTGATGAAACTAGAAGCACAGGTGATGAATATTAAAGCACAATTGATGAATATAGTAGTACATGTGATGAATATTAAAGCGCAGCTAATGAATATAGCAGTACAACTGATGACTATAGTAGCACAGCGGATGAATATTCATCAGTTCATGTTTTATTCATCAGTTGTGCTGCTATATTCATCAGCTGTGCTTTACATATTAATTATGTGTTTTTGGTTAACTGATGAATATAGCAGTACAACTTATGAATATAGCAGCACAACTGATAAATATAGCACAATAGCTGATGAATATTCATCGGTTGACCTATTTTATTCATCAGGTGTCTGTTATATTCATCAGCTGTGTTTTAATATTCATTAGGTCTGCTTTCATATTAATTAGGTGCTTTTTGTTAACTGATGAGTATAGCAGTATACACATAACCCTATTCACTACTTCCATCAACAAATATATTTAAGGACATAAAATCATTTTTGGTTTTTGTACTTATAAATTGTCATACATCAGTATGCATGACTTTCAATATGTCATTAACTTTGTCACTAATTTAAGTCAATGGAGCTTCAGTCGATTTGTCATGCAGAAAATATTTGTATGTATGATTTTTCTTTTTTAAAAAAAGGGATTATCTCCTTAATTTTTATTAAAAAATAAGTCAAAAAACCTGACTCATAGCAATACAAAAAAACCAACTCATACGGTCTAAAAAACAAGAACAAGGACAAAGCTAAAAGGGACATGACACCTAGCCCCGAATTAGAAAAAAACAAAAGCTAAAAGAAAATATCAATCTAAGACCTCCTGCAGAAAAGAGTGTGGCTCGCATCTAGCCGAATGACTATAAGCCTCACATCCTGAGTAAATTCTGATATCTGAAAAAATGTGATTGACCCAAACTCAAAACTAAAATTCGGCAAATGGTCAGCGTCCCCAATGGCCTCCCAAAGAATAAACTACACCTGGAATCCCCCAAGCTCTTATCGAATGTCACGAAGAAAATAGGTGCATTTTCATGGACAGGAAACCCTCCAAGAAAAAGCATCCACAAAGGATTTCAAGTCCAACTGGATCATCAGAACTGCAACTCACTGCTCTTTCGCAATCACAATACCATCCAACACTGCCCGAAACTCTGCCTCTAAATTAGTAAATGAAGATCCATAATCCTTAGAATAAAGCAACAATGGAGCAAGTGTAGATCCCGAAAGACACCACCTACCGAGCTCCCTCAATCACTAGAAGAGCCATCCACATTAACAGTAATAACAACTCCTGACTCCCAAGCCAACCAACGAGCCTTTAAGCTAGGAACCTGCATTTGAATAATACGAAGGGTTTGAAGCATCAGAGCATCTGAAGAGTGGATGTTGGCTGAAAAAAAGGAGCAAGATCAAGAAGCCACTAATGAGCACTCTGATGAATCCTTCTTTGAACATCGCTCTCTTCATGCATGCTCTAATTTCTCTCGCACCAAATCTCTCAAAGTCCACAACCAACCACCATTGAGGCCACAAAATCCATTTGACTAGAAGCATGACGAAGAGGCACCCAACTCCAAAGTAGATGAAAAATGCTGAACACATTGGGTTATCAAGAATTTTGCCAAAGAAGCTCCACTCGAAATCTGCCCAACTCCCATGGATAAATAGATGGTCCAAAGATTCAAAGCTAGGCCCCATACATCACTTGCATCAGGAAGCCAAAGATACACCTCTACCCTGCACTCCTGTATCAACATCAATGGCATCATGAAAAAGCCTCCACATAAAAGCAGATACCATCATTTTGGAGCCAGAAAACCCACATCCAATCAAACTCGGAAGCGGACGGCCATGGAGATATCAACTATCAAAAAGATGAGGAAGAAAAATAGCTTGAATAGAAGCATGAGCAAACCATCTTATCATCACAAGTGTCATCAAATTAAACTTTATCCAATTGGAAGATGTTGGAAGCAACAGCAGATGGAAGCATTCAAAACAAGTATCAAGAGGAGGTATGGAAGATTATCAAGGAGATTGCTGAGAACGCCAACTTGTTCACAAGATCTCACAGAGTGCTTAAGGTCGTAGCCAAGGATACAACAATACCAGCACAGATGCCACCACTCTCAACCCCATCTTCTTACTTAGTAAACATGAGAGCCATGATGTAAGAGCCGCTACAGACTATGAAGGACACTACACTTACACAATGCGAGGTATATATGTTAATAAAGCATAATACTGGTACACGCCCTTCAAGATAGGAACATGCAGGCCAAAGCGAGGAACTAATGGTAATAAGATGGATATCCCAGAGTAGTAGCAGAACACCGCACTCTCCACACACTACCATCCAGTTCTCCATAATCATCAAAATATGAGTTATGGGAATAATAACTATTTGCAGGGACCAAGACTGTATGTTCCCTGATATCAAGCAGGAGCAACTAGAAGTGGACTAGAGTCGGGAGTGGAGAAATTTGAAGAATACCTAAAGGAGCATGACAAGAAGATGGATCTCAAGTTTGTAAATATGGAGAGACAAATTTCACAACTTTCTACCGATGTAAATGAGATATGATCTCTGTGACGCCGGCTTCTGTTGCAAGTAAAATAGAATCATTACCCAAATGTCAGTACCATGGACAAAAAGGAGGAGGAATCGATTCCGGAAGCTAAGGAGCTAGGACACACAGATTTTAGCCTAATCATCCACTTCCGTGCACACTCCCGTGTGCTTACAGGTACTATGTCGAGCCCATGAAAAGAGGATTTATTGATGATACAGATAGCCTGCGCACAACATGCATGGTTAACTTTACAATGTGTGGCTTAGACTCAAGCTCCCCGATTGTTTCATCAAAGAAAGCACCTGTTACTTCTAAGTTTGAGTCATATAAAATTTAAACTAACCCTATGCTGCCCCTCTTATCTTAGATCCAAACAAAAAGCATGCTGAAAGAAAAAGACAAGGAAAAACAAAGTGCTGAGGTATCTTCTCTATCAATATATAATATATCATCTAAATGTAAGGATTTAGGTATGTTCATCATAAAATTCATAATAGGCAGAACAATCTTAAATGTATATATGCTAGATCTAGGAGTTGGTAATAATGTCATTCCACATAGTATCTGTATAGCTCTTAACACGAGACTCTTGCATGATACCGAAGCAATCATAACATTAGTTGACCATTCTAATGTTCACCCACTACAATTAATTCAAAATATACTTGAATGGGTTGGGAATCTGATTATTCATGCAGATTTCAATGTAATTAATATGAGAGATGACATATTCTTAGAGCATCAGCCCGTCATTTTTGGCCGACTCTTCATTACAATAGATAAAACCAAGATTGATGTGGCTTAAGGAATGATGTTTACGCAATGTGTTATTAGGGTGGTATAAATGAGCATCTTCGACTCTTCCAAACAAAGAGCATCATGATGCACATGGAGGATTGACCTGAAGACCTAGAGGAGGAGCTGAAGGAGACCAGAACTGAGCCACCTGACCTAGCATTGGTCCTGTCAAGTAAGAGTGAACATATTATCCTTGAGCATGATGAAACTTATTGGTTCTCATGGATTTTACAAGATGAGAAACCACTTGAGAAAGTAGTGCTGCAACATTCAAAGCTTGCTGCCCAAAAGCCACCTGACCTAAAGAATAAGATGAAAACTCTTAAACGGGGCAAGAGAAAA
>NQLW01000808.1:626956-645765 GCA_002312845.1 Kalanchoe fedtschenkoi
AAAAAAACTAAATTTTCACATCTATGCCAAATTCAACCTCAAAATCATAAATTTCCCACATTTGGCCTATCACAAAACTAAGAAACTCAATAATACTCCAATATATCACTGAAAAAGACCCCAAAAAAAGTGTAAGATTTTTGAAAAACAACAAGCATTTCAAATGAAATAAGTTTTCGTTGATAAATTGCATACAAGGTTTTTGCACAAGAGGAGCGGAGTGGATGAAATGAATAAAATATAATAAAAAGGAATGGGATGGGAAGGGAATGACCTAGATTTATGGGGCGACCGACGCCGATACCAACACCGCATCCGACGCCAAAGCCGGTAAATACTTGACCTACTTTGAAGGCAAAGGGATTGTCGATTCGGATTCCTCCCTTGTCCTCCGTCGCCATGGAAGCCGGGAGATCAAACAAGCAGCTCAACTCTACTCTACTCTGCTCTGCTCTGCTCTGCGTCCGCTGCCTCCCCCATGAATACACTCTGTATTCATTCCGGGGATTTGATCACTTACTAGAATTTTATTTACAGTCCACCGAACCTCACACATTAGTAAAAAAACTCTCCTCTAATATTATTATAATTATGAAAAAAATTTCCTCATGGAAAATTTGACGTTTGTGAAAGGAAAATTTGAGAAAATTAGGTTCGGGTGTGTTTGATTTGGGAAAAATTCAGGTAAAATTTTTTTTACGGAAAATGAATTTATTATATATTCATCATATTTTCTTTTATTTGGTTTTGGAGTAGAAAATTCATAGAAAGGTCGTAAAACATTCTTTGTTTTCTTAAAATTTTCCATCTAATTTTTCATATAATTTTCTAACTAATTTTTTCTTCCTTACTTTCTCAAAATCAAACATTTTCCATTAAAATTTTCTTTCCACCAAATTTTGTTCGGAGAAAATTTGATGGAAAATAAAATTTGAGAGAAAGTTGATTCCTTCATGAAATCCATCATATTTTTCATTGAGGTAAAATATGATGAAAAAGCGCTAAAATATTCTTTATTTTAAACAAATTTCATATTTTCTATCTATTTTTCCTACAAAGTTTCTTTATCATTTTTTTACAAATTTTTCTTCTCATTTTCTATCTAATTTTATTTTCCGTCAAATATATCTGAAACCAAACACACATATGAGTTGATGTTGGTGTGGTGAGACGTGAGATTCGGAATGAGAAGCACATTTTGAAGAGAAAATAAATAAATAAACATTTCAACCCTAAACATTACCTTTCATTCTTTTGTCTTACCAAACAGTCTTGGTATTGGCAGTGAGCGAATGGTTGGTGGGTAACTAAGTAACACTTAAAATTCAAGTACATACTAGTCCACTCCAATCCAACGTCCAACCCGCTAAATTCTACACTATTTTAAGGCTGTGTGTGGTTTAAGAAAAATTTGATGAAAATGAAAATTTTGTGAAAATTTTATAAAAATTTTTCAGATAGATAAATATGAAAAAGGAAAGAAAATTGAGTGAAAATTTTGGTGAAAAATGTTATTCTAATTTTTAGTCTACAAATATGATACAATCAAATTCAATGTATATGAAATGAATAGCTATTAATTCTATTAGGTTCAATGTATACGATCAAGTTCAATATTTCCGACAAAATTTTCAATTAAGTACAATGTATACGATCAAGTTCAATGCATCCGACGATGTTATAGATACAAAAATGATATAATGCTTTCCTATACATTTTCCATGAAAAACAATTTCCATAATGATAGAAAATGAAATGGATTTTTTATTATTTTCCTTGATATTTTCCATAGCAAACTAATACGGTAAAATTAGATGAAATTCTTCAAGAATTTCATTTCCTTCTTATTTTCCACCAAATTTTCCGTTACACCAAATTTTTCCCAAACCAAACACATCCTAAATGTGTAACTCAATTCTCAATTCTGATTTCGTAGTGCACCGAAAATATCCATATACATGGAAGCTCTTGTTTAAAGATTACGTTTTTTACTCCATCTCTCTTTAAAGAACCTCGTCACATATGAATAGTGAAAAGTAAATAAAAAATTCTTAAAATGCAAAAATTAGAAAAAAATATCAAGAAATAACAAAAAAAATATTATTTCAACTTAGATAAGTTCAAATAAAAAATTAATAAATCTTGTATTATCTATTCACTAATTACACATTTTATTCACTAAATGTTGATATTTATTCAATAGTTGTACATTTTTATTTATCACATAAAATACAAGTTTTGGAATAATATGTTCAGTAGTATGAGATGTTATATCACCAGATTTGATAATATGTTCATTAGATGATATGTTCATCAGATGAACTGTTATGTTTATCAGACGACTTGTTATGTTCATCAGATGATATGTTCATCAAATAAGCTGTTATTTCATCAGACGAGCCGATATGCTCATAAATGAGCTACTATGTTCATCCGGTTTGATAATATGTTCATCAAATTAGATAATATGTTCATCAAATGAAATATTTAATTAAATTCAGAATTGAGAGATGTTACTAGTAAAATGTTGTTAAAATATGCAGGAGTGTTTCCAACTCACACAAGGCCATGATATTGAGTTGATGTGGTTTGGAGAAGTTGTCCCTAATCCAACATCCATCACCGGTATGAAGAAGATACTTTCTACAAAAATGACCTCAAGAATTGACCTCAGGTTCTCGGCCAACTTGTTAATGCGGCTGGCAATCCAAAGAAGGAGTCGGACCAGACGTCCGCCCGATCTGAATGCTACACTTCTTCCTCTTTCGCATCTTCGCTGTCCAAAGAACAATCACATGTTGACTAGGAACTCAAGTTGTTGGAAGATCATCAAAAAATAATAATAAAATTCATATAATAAATAAATTAATGAATTTTATAATTTAATATTTATTAAAATAATTATATTCATCATATTAATTCATATTTTTATCAATTTTATACATATGTTCATTAGTTTGTTACCCATATTCATAAGATTTTATGTTATATTTTAGTCCATTCACCAAATATAATCCACTATGAATAAGCCAATATTTTAGTCCATTCACCAAATATAATCCACTATGAATATAATCCACTACGTAAATGGATCTTCTACAATACCTTCTTGACTTGTTGCTGCATCAATGGCTATAGGTGCCGATCTTGTACGCAATCTGGCTTATGACCCATGGTACGATCAGGATCAACAGTTCCTTAATGACCTTCTTTCCTCCATTAGTGAGGAAATCAATCAAAATATTGTATCTGTCACCGCGTTTAAGGAGGTGTGGGACATAATAAAGCGGATGTTCTCATGGGCGTCGCGTGCTCATATCATTCAAACTCGCATCGAGCTCCTCACGACCAAGAAGTAGGACCTTTCTACTTCTGACTACTTCTGCAAGATCAAGAAATTATGATCGCCCCTCAGACTTAGGTCTGGATTATATGCTTTTGTCGCCATGGCGATGAAGGTTGTATCCCTGAAGTTGGATAATGTGTATGCAAATTTGATGGTGTTTGAAGCCCGACAGATGCAACACCGGACCGAGCTCCAACTGCAGAAAGGATCTCAGCTAATTTCGTCACACGTGGTCAGTAAAGAGATCGTGGTTGTGGCTTTAGCTGCATCCGTAGCCAGCCTAACCACGCAGTGGTTACTCCAACGGTGGTGGTCGCCATAGAAGAAACACTCACCCATGGTACCAAATTTGCAACAAGGAGGGTCATACTGTCTTTAAATATTGGTACATGATGGATAACTCCTATAAAAAAAACACCCATTAGCGAGAGCGTCAAATCACATGACAAGTGCCGCGAAAGGTAGGGGTGTAAATTCGGTTAATAACCGACCGAATTGCTTATTCGGTTAACTGAACCGATTAACCGACCAGAAAAATCCTTAACCGTTAACCGAACCGAATTTTCGGTTAACTGAGTATTCGGTTAACCGAAAATTCGGTTAATTTCGGTTAATTTAACCGATTAACCGATTAACCGAAAACTCGGTTAATTCGGTTAAATTCGAGTGTAATTGACACCAGTCCCTCAGCTTCATAGATGGCAAGAATTTGTAATCAAATAGTTCCTGTTACAAAGGCATTGAGACTTGTACATCACAAACTATAATTTCAATTTAACTCATAAAGCAGTTAGAATGACTCAAAGTGTGAAAGAAAAGAAAAGTGTAACATCATATCAAAACTGCTGCTATAATGTATCAATTTTTATGAAAACAATATAAATTAATACGACCACATAATTCAGGGCATAAAATGGAAAAAAAGATAAAAGTTGTGGATTGATATTTTACCACCGGGACTGCGGATTCCTGGTTGTGTAACTTAGCCACTTCCCATAAATCCTCGCTGCCCTTAAGCTTGGCAATATCCTTGATGTTCCTGTTTAGACATTATGCCAGTGATTAATATCAGCCAACTGTGATATTATATTTTATCAACTTTGTTTACAGGATCTTACTCATTTGGATCACCATAAAAGGGTGTTTTGCCGATCATTAGATAGAGCAAAGAAACCCCTGCAGACCAGACATCAACCTTTGGGCCTTGGTGTGCAGATCTGAACAAAACCTGGTTAACAAAGACATTTGGTTAATTGATCAGTCTAGATGATTTTGCGGGCATACTGATTATTAACATAGAAAACAGCACTGAAATAATAATCAAGACAGTAGTCAAAGTAAAAGTAACTAAAGAACCCATAGAAGGTATGCTGTTCTAACCTCTGGAGCACGAAAACCTTTTGTACCGGCACAAGGACCTTCCTTTTGTTTTTTTCCATCACCTGTGCATAAAGTTCCTCAGAGCAGGGTCATGTAAAGCATATAATATTATATTCCGATTACTAATGAGTGGCACCCACCTTTGTGACTGAGTAAACCAGCACCAACAACAGCTACACCAGACGAGTGCAGAGGCATCGGAGAGTAGCAAACGAGTTTCCTGTCCATTTTTTCAGGAGGTGCAGAAATTCTTTTACTCTTTGATGCTGGTAACCTCAACGCTTCATATTTTGGGGATCGCATGGCTTCGAGAGCCAGTTTTAATATCTCCTTTCTGCCTTTAAGTGGCATGGGTTGTCTCATCTTATCTATTGGAGGAGTCCTAGTGCTGGTCATGTCCTTTGCCGATGTGACACCAGAGCCATCCAACGCAACATGACTTTTATGTGAAACTTGTTTACCCTTATACAAGGAAGTGGAAGCATTTGTTTGCCCGGCTGCACCTTTAACATTCTTCGATTCTAAGGCTCTTTCTGTTGCCCTATGAATGATGTCTTTATTTTTTGAGTTGACAGGCTTCTTGCTCTTGGTGAGAACATGAGTTGCGCTAGGTAATGAAGTATGGACAGCTGATGCATTAGAAGCCATCTTTGGTCTGTCTGAACATACCAAGATACAACACTTTCTTAGTTCAACGAATATTATGGCTGATTGAGCAGCTTATCATTCAATTTCCATCCAGAGTATTACAGATGATTTGCCCGCAAAATGTAATATCCATATGATTATAAATATCACGCTTAAAACCACAAATAGCTTCCAGTGGTTTAACTTACTTATTGGTCTATTTTTCTGGTGTAGATCCTGAAAAAGGACAGTAAATCATTATAAAACAGTAGCCAGACATCAGAAGCTAACTTGATGTTGCCTCTGAGTTTTGAAAATTGACAATCAGCACAGAATTGAAATAAATATTACTAACCATGGCAAGATTGAAATCAATCAGATACCCTATATTGACTGCCCGAGAAAACAGGAAATTGCCTGGTTTAATGTCTCTGTGCACTATCCCCTGATGTGTGAAATGAAAATTCCTGATTGCTTATTTAAAAGGATTGAAAAGTAAAAAAATGAACATATAACAAGAAAAGGTCATTACATTTTTATGCAGGCTTGCAAGTGCTTCAAACATGCAATAAGCATACCACCGCAGTTGGCAAACATCTATTTCTCTCTTTAGTACCTATCATAGTAGAAAACGTATATTATTTCCAATATTTATATAACAAATAGCTAGCTAGCTATTACCTCTGGTCTGTCATGTTCAACATGCTCTAACACAAAGCATTGAGAATCCCCATACTTGAAGGAGTCTTCAAATCTTATTATAAAGTTCTTCCCCCTGAATTCAAATAATGCATTTGCCCATAAAAGATTAATTACACGGCATCATAAACTGATAATGCTATACGCAGACATCATCGTGAAACTTACCCAAAACGCTGAAGCATGTTGAGCTCATTGTAGACATGATGCCTGTGAGAATTTGGATGAGGACCTAAAGAGATACTAGTTGAATTAAAAAGCGGTGTAATGGATAACATGATGCACATAAATCAACTCACTATTAAATGGAATTCTAAATGTGGCATATTGTATTACTAATACCCTATATTTATGTAAAATATAAAGGCCAATTTACATCACTTTGATACAGTATCAGAACTGATTATTTATTCTATTTTGTTGCTTCTTCCAACACATGTAGGAGCCGCAGTTCTCCAAACTTTATAAATGAAGATGATTATAAGTAGTTACTGCTTTTTACTGTATTGCCTTAACCAGTTGAACTCAAATTGACCAGTTAAAAAAAAGACTTAAATGGAAAATAATAATAATGCATCGGGCGTGCAAAACCAAGTTGAAGACAACGGCTGCAAATTAGTACAATTAGTATTAAGCAAATTATGTATACAGTGCATCAATGAAGCTCTAACATAGCTTTTCAAAGATGACTGTGCAACATCATGAAGCATACACAAGCCATAAATCATACATTTTATGGCAAAGATTTCATTATCTTCCTTTCTCCGAGCCTTATAGACTGTGCCATAACCACCTGTTCATTGGATAAATAAAAAAAATTCATCAGGCCAATATTGAATCTTATCAACACTTGATATAACTACTAAATATAATGATAGTCAGTATTTAATACCTGCACCTTCTTCCTCCTCCACAATAAAAGATTCAAAATTGGGAAACTTTTTTTGATCTAAGTGGGTCTGCATAGCAGTCACGATAGAAGTGAAAAACAGAATGACAAGTTAAAGCTATGCATATTATTTTTCCAATTAGCAGAATAAGTAAAGTGATTCGTCTTTTGTACCTTTGGATCTGAATTTGTCTTTGTTCGATCAACATGAGGATCTGTATGGCCGCTTTCTTTTAAGCTATCATGCATGCTTCCTGCTGGGAAATCTCTTTCAACGGTTTGTTGCATTGTACCTTCATTCCTCGATAAAATTTTTCGTGATGGCACAACCAAATTTTGCATTTCTCGAGACAGTTTACTCTCATGACCAGTTTTCATCTTCATACAAGATACTTTTTGTGCCGCGCTAAAACCATGATCATCAGCTGCTGGTCGGAAACCTTGGCTTTCTCTCTGTGTCTCCTTTTGCTTTGTCTTTAAGCAAGACACAGAAACATCATCACATCCTTTTTTTAGCATTAAACTGGTTTGAGAAGATTTCTTGGAGGTGTTAGATGCAAATTTAGGAACGTTTTGTCCATCTTGAACAGTTTGGTGAGCATTAATATGAGCATCTTGGACTTCTAATGGAATAAGTTGATGTTCTAAGTCAGAAGGTGATATTTTGCACATATCATTAGGAACAGCTATGTCTTCATCTGAATAATCCAAAATTTCCAAATGCGGATTACCAACATCAATGTGAGCTGTGACTATCTTAGACTCTACATTATTTAAAACTGTACGCTCCTTTGCATTTCCAAAAGTAGCTTTCTTTCTATCTTCAATACAAGACATGGCTTTTGCTGTGTGTCCTGAATACCCAGTATCAGAATTGAAAGGCAAAGAAGTTTCACTATTGGCCATTAGTAGGCCAGTTTCACCACATAAGACAGTTGAACCTCCATGATTTCTAGGTGATCTTCGTCTATACGAGGCAGATGAAGAAGCAACCTGTGAGACAGACTTAATTTTACTTATGAAAACTATAGCAACATAAATTCCAAAACAATTTCATGTATGATATAACCACAATTATAGCTTGACTCGCTACTCATATCTACTTTTCAAACTGGAGATGGTAGTGGTAAAAGTAGTCTGGATAGTGTTATTAGAGACATCTATTACCGAGCCAGTAGACTGAACAAAATAACCGCGGAGGCCACAGTAGTTTTCAAGTGTCATTTCGAATGATGAACAATGATGATACAACATTTCCTTTGAAGAAAAATATGATGTCCGCACTACATGTATTGCCAACGTAAGACACTAAGTCACTGCAAATGTTATAATACCTCCATAATGGCACACCTGGTTTTGCCACTCAAAGCCAATGCCCGAGTTTCATCATCTGCCAATCATCAAAAAGAAAAAAAGGTCATCACACGAGACCCTGGAACATTCAAATAAGAAATGCAAAGCAATATAGGCATTATGTACCATTATAAGAAATAAGCTTCGCTCTTCTCTTATCCCGCATAAACTCAATAGCCAGCAGATCATCCCCTTTCCGCTTCCTCGACTCAAATCCACAGTCTACTCTCCAACTACAACCCCCAACCTTTCTCTCAATCCCCCCACTTGTCAAACGCTTCCAAATCGAACCAAAATCAAACATCGACCCCACGGCTGAACTGGCGAGAGCGTAACACGAATTCAGCTCGTAGGTGACGAGCCGATCCTGCGTCAGCCTTAGAGGCGAACCCGGGACGGAGCAGAGAAGCTCGACAAGCTCCGGTAGCAACTCCGAATCGCCGCATCGAGTCGAGAGCTCGGTCGGGGGAGCTGGGCGCCCGATTATCAGCAAATGACCGAGCAAGGTCCAAGCTTTTTGCAATAGAGCAGTGTGGGGAGGAATTAGAGTGCCGGAATGCGGGCCGGCGTGGTCAATCGCCGTCATGGGCGGATGGCGACCTTCGGATCCGAACATGTTAGGGTTTATTGGAAAAAGATGGTGATGTGATTTTTGGCGATTTAGCGCCTGAATTGTTCCCGCCATTTTTTGAGGCATCAGGTTACAAATTTAAATTTAGAGAAACTTGCAAAAACTATCATATTTTTAAATTTGACATACATTACTATCATATTTTGTAATTTCAATGAATGTTTCAATTTGTTTGAGTTGTTGTGTAAATAATCAATTAATGATTTCACCCTAAAATTTTTTATCTTTAATCCAATCGCTCATTTAAAAAAACTGTGTTCAATTTTTTTTCATCTTACTGATACATGTCTACTAATGATGAATAATTTAAAATCATTTCTTAATTACAAAATGAAATATACTCTCTAAATAACTAATTTACTCTCTAATTGAATTAACTTTTAGAAATTCAAATATTTTACCTAACTCCAATTGAACTTAATAAAAATTTAATCTTTAACCGAATATATATTATACTTTTATTTCCAAAAAATAATTATTTTTTTATTTATCAAACATAGAAATTAATGTCTAATCAAGACAAAATCTGGTTCATTCATGATATTTGATCTCCTATATATGAATAGCTTTATTTCTATGTGTAATAAAAGAATACATGGTAAACGTGTATTGGTTTTGTATCAAAAATTTATTATTTCTTAATTAGCATATATATTTTCTCAATTTACTTAACTGAAAAAGCAGCTCATCCTACCTCACGTAATATTCAAATAATTTTTTGGGTTTTTCGTACTTGATCAAACATTTAGTTTATATTAGAATTCTTTCGATAATACAATTTATTTCATCAAAATAAAATATGTAACTAACATAAAATTGATAAATTGTAATGAAACTTAAATTCAGATCTATGTTTTATTCAACTATTTTATTCTATTTGATTTTTCTTCAAATGACTTAGAAACTGAGAATCTGATCTCATTATACTGAAAAACAGCACAATCATATAATTTATTTTTGGATGCTTTTGCATAAATCTATGGTACAATAAAAATTTTAAAAATTTACATTTTTTTCAAGCCGTGGATAAATCAATGAGCATTAATTAAACAAATTAAGTCTGGATCCATACTTGATTTTAGGATAGAAACAAAAGGTTTGTTAGGAATTTGAAAAAATAAGTTGAACACGAATTTTTAAAAGAAGTGGAGAGATTGAATCCTCCTAATTCATTTTAAAATCTTGATGTTAAATGACTTTTTTAACTTTTATGTTACGTATTTTTATATTATTAAAATATATTTAAAAAAATAATCATTAAATTTTATTCTCATTTTACACAACAACCCAAAATTGGAATATTTATTGAAATTGTAAAATATGATAATAATGTCTGTCAAATTTAAAAATGCGGTATTACAACTCTCCTTTTTACAATTTTCTCTTAAATTTACTTGTTGAATATTTAAATATAGAAGTTTTGAATCAATGCGAACAAAATGTGTAATGCGTCCGGTTTTGATCGGGTTGCTCATTGGTCCAATAAATTATTTTTATAAGGATTCTTATCCGATGCTACCATGCAAATTTATAGCTAAATGATTATGCATAAAATTAAGGTGATTTATACAGATTAAGATGGTTTTTCATAAGGGTATACGTGTTCATTAGAGATTTGTGGATAAAATCTAAAATGATCATATTTTGAATGACGGTAAAATTGCTAGGCTTGATTGGATAAGAATCCTTTTTTATTATATTATGTTTGAAATGAAAAAAACTAATTTTTGAATGGACATAAACCACTGTGTCATTAATAATGAAAACAAATTATATGACGCGTTAAAAAATTAAAGTGTTGCGTGTCAATTATTCATAATTGAATTTGAATTACTTTTTTACTTTTTAATGCATCATCAAAATGTTGTGTGACATCTTCCCATTGGTGTGTACATAATGGTGAACTGTATCTATCAAAAAAATCTTTCTAAATCAACTTATGTAGACTTCATCAAATAAGACATTGTTGTGAGTTTGAACGGTTTTATATCGAATCATCTAATTTGATTTGGTTCAACTTACAATTCAATAAGCATATTTAAATCGAACCGAAATTTGTATTCAACATGCCGAACCAGCACCATGCACCATGCACCAATCTTAATTTGGTTTTAATAATTATGCTTATGAAAATTATTAGAGGTAGCTCAATTTTATAGTTATGTGGTCATGGATAAATGAAGATTATATTCTTAACTTTATTTTTAGGATGGATAATGTAAAAGGAGATTCAGACAATACAATGCTATTTGTATTAATTTAAAATTTATAAAAAATAAAGTATATCGACTGCTATGTAACCCGGTAATTATAAAGGAAGTACGAAATGAGATTTTTTTGTCTGATTTTTAACATTACAATTATCATTATTTGATTTTTATTATTTTTTATTTTTGTTGAGATTATAAGAAGAGGTATGAACCAGTGGCGGTATCACTGGGTGGATAGCGGTCCACCAAGGTTCCGACCAAATGTTCATATTTTAGTGTAAAAATAATATATTTTTAATTTTTGTACCTCCAATTAAATTTAAAAATATGATATCTCTTAATTTTGTACCTCTAGTCAGTTTAAAAAAATTTTATACCCTCAATTAAGCTTAAAAATATTATATTTTTTATTTTTATACCTCATCCAGTTAATTTTTTTTTTTCGTACCCCCAAATTAAAATTTCTAATTCTGCCACTAGTATGAACTACCACAATTTCAAAAATTACAAGTGTAATTGATTAATTTTACAAGATTTAGGAAAAAAGTAATTTGAAACTATTTTGGAATTAAATAAATTAAAAGTTACACCTCAATAAATATTAGGATAATAATAATTTGACCGCTTACGACATACTCTCTCTGTCATCTTTTACATATCACTTAACCAAGTTTTTTTGTCCACTTTTACTTGTCATTTACATTTTTCAATGTGTATTTAATATCTACAACTACATTAAAAAACCAACATTAATGATTTTATCATCATAATCAATAAGAAAACAATTCTACACCAATAGTAATCCATTCTATCTTTTACACACAAATTTATAAAAATACATTAAATCTTTATCTATTAAATTCATCTAACCGTTAGTATTAAATATCACCTTAATCTACTCAACTTAATCTTAAACGACATGTATATTAGCACGGAGGGAGTAAACAAGCACTACACAATAATAAGAGAAAACTTTTTATCAATTCATTCCATCCATACCCGGCTTATAAAATTGTTTGTCCCTTTCCAACCAAATTCCATAAAATTCTCACTTCACCTGCTCTGTGCCGGCTCCAACGTCATTCTCCACATCAATTTTGCAACCTTCACTTCTGCTACAACCGGAAAGCAGCAGCAGCTGTAACTTTTTTTTAACAAACCCTATATCAATTGTTGATCTCTTGCTACAACGATAGGAATCAGTTGAGGGTGCTGACTGATTGCCGAGCAGCCATTCAGTGAAATGTCGCACACCGTATATTAGAAAAAGAATGACTGTTTTATACAGAATTGTGAAACATAATTTATAAGTTTATATTTTTGAGTCACGGTAAAAATATATTTTAATTGAATCAGCCTAAATTTAATATAGCATTAGAACTTATAATTCAAGCATTCTCTCTCAACAAAATAGATGATGTTGCAAAGTGATGCTACCACTTCTAATATCTTCGTCACACTCTCTCATGATTAATTTTGCAATATGGAATTTTAGGGGTCTAAATTCCATTCTAAAGCAAAAGGAGATATTGAATTTTGTTGCTTCAGATCATATTTAGGGCTTGGGTATAGTCGAGTCTAAGCTTTTAGGGACTACTCTTGGTTCATTCATAAACATATTTATTTCTCGAGGTAACAATTTCATTCATAATTTTGTCATTGATGAGCATATGGTCGGATTCTCATTGACTGAAATACCAGCTTTATTCAGTCTTTTATTGTGTTATCAACTACTCCTTAGTTCATTCATTTTCTATATCGATGATGAATCATGTTTTATGGCACTTTTTGTCTTTTCTTTTGATCAATCCTCTCTTAAAGTTGGTTATGAGGGGTTTCAACTACACCTTGCATCCTTCTGAGAGGTTTAATGGAGGTGTTATTACTCATAAAGATACAGATGAAGTGTCAAGCCTTGTGAATCTTGATTCTTTAATGGACATCCGGTCTATTTTATATCTAACTCACCTATTTTTTATCATCCGAGAGTATTATTTTATGATTTTTGCTATTTTTCATATAGATTGTGAAATTAGAGTTTAATGCGAAAACATGCTAAACGAGGAGTATTTACAGAAAACTACAAACACAATCAAATCGGAGTTCAAAAGTCATTATCTGACAGAGCACAGAGCTGCACGCTTAGGACTATAACCACACGTGAGGTGACATGGCGAGGTACAGATATGTGGAATGATGAAAAAAAAGAAGTTGGGGACATTGACTCCGCAGTGGCCGCGCGCGCGCAAAGTAATTTTGTTTCTATAATTAGGACAACATAATATGTGCATCTTCCGAGGTTGACATCTTTCATATCAAATATCTTATTTAAGTGATTCAAATTGCAACAGAAAGAAGAAACAATTAACTACAATTTGTGAAGAGGATTCCAAATCTAATTCTTAATAGATTTGTACCAGAAGAGCCAACAAAGTTGATAAACAGAATCTTCATAATTCGGCTCCTGATATTCAAGTTTATGATTTCTATCTTAATGAAGTCCAAATTTTAAAGCTCTTAGAAGATAATCATCAAAAGAGCTACATCAAATTCGTGCATATCTTACTGCCTTAGTTGGATGCCATTCAGGATTATAAAAGGAGGTATTCGCCCACTTCTTTCTAGTGTGTTGAGTCAAGCCTTGTAAAGCTTTGTGTCGTGTTCCTATCAGCAACATCTTGTACTAAGTCTTTTAAGGTTTTATACTCACAGTCGTCAGTGGAGGACCATAGAGGAAAGAAGATCTTAGTAGGGTTTTTATGGATTCTTATCTATCTTATTATGTATTTTTTCATGGTCAGATGTGGCTAATTTCTTTTTGTAGTTTAAGTGAGATGACTTGTGTATTGTTGTTGTGAGATTATTATTTTTAATAAAGTATATATTTTGATTTTATGTTTATTGAGTTTCAACTAAATGATTGTGTTATTGCATGACGACTTTAATGAATGAATGCTTGTTACATGATTTCTTATCGTCGATCTAGTTATGAGGCGTTAGGCAAATATCAACTAAATAAGTAGCAAATAAACATATGTCGTGCATATTTATAGGTAAACATACTCTAGGTTAGCTTTAGGCTAATGTGCCTAGACTTAACTCCCTATCATTGCTCGTTAGTGTATATGTCTTTTCTTTGTGTTTCACTCTCACAAGATTGAAATATAGAATTTGTATCGTTGGCTAAAGGGTATAATGGTAGGAGCAATTATTTACGACTTGTCACACTATCATAGTGTGTGAGTGCATATATTTTGTTGATTTTGTTTCATACCATGACTTTCAGCTTTTATATCAATGATCAACACAATTCCAAGTCATTTACTTGAACTATGCATCTGTCTTACGTATTCTATCTCCCTCTTAGACTTGTAGGTCGACTATCACCCGTTTCACTACAAGACTCGTGTATTATGTCTTTTCATTTTATTTTGTTTTGTGTCATCACTAAAGATTTCAGTTCTTTATTCTTGTGGGTTCAAACCTTACTTGGTGTCTGCTATTGACAAAGAAGATATAAATTTTATTTATAAAATTCTATCAATGATGACATTATCAAATTGATGTCGTATCAGGGACATGGTAAATTTGTATCCTAGTGATTTTTAGTTTTTAGTTTTATTTTAAATTTTATTTTTAGGTTAATTAACGCATTGAGCACGTGGCCTATTGGACTGGCGCGCGCCCTCATCTCTAAACGCGCTCATGCTCTTTTTATATACCAAGTGTACGACGCATCTATCTCAAATCTGCAAATTTTCTTCTATTCAGTCGACTAACCTTCTCTTACCAGTTTACCTCTTACTCTATGGACCCTTATTTTCAGAACAAATTATTTCCACAATACAAGGAGCCAAAACAAGTACTTAGATAGAGACGTGCAGAGAACAAGCAACAAGACAAGCTGCATATATGGCAGCACCAAGACAAAGACTATGAGAGAGTTGATCTCACCAACATTCTATAATTATTCAATGTGCATTTAGCCCAACAACAATGATGTGGATGCATGCATCAAATTTAAGGATGGTGTTATATACTAACTTCTAAAATTTTGAGGGACGCTAGAAAAATATGTCCAACAATATCTACTCAATTTCAACATGGTTTGCACCACGATAAAATCGGTGAAAGCTTATCTAAATAGGTTCAGGTTAATGGTTTTCCCTTCTCACTTATGGATTATTCTAAAGAATGGTTGTTATATATACCTCCAGGTAATTATTATAGCATCCAACTAGATGCAGGACATGTTTCTAGCCAAATATTTTCTCACAGTGAAGGATACATAAATCTGTAAAGAGATATATGGAATAAAGAAGCAACCAAATGAGACGGCTCATGAGTATTACAAATGTTTCAGAAGATTGCTGACCAAGTGACAGAAAAATGAGTTTGCCAATCAAACCCTAATAGATTTCTTCATTGAAGAGATGGCTAAACATGAGGGGGTGGATGCTAGATGCAGTAGCTGGTGGGTCATCAAAGAACAAGTATCTAGATGAAGTATGAACAATCATAGAAGAGATGGTTGAAAATTCCATATTATTAAACTCCCGAAACTGAAGTCACAGATTAAATAAGGTTTTCACCTCACATACATCACCATCATCACTTTCATACTTGTCCTCTGGCTTGTTAAAACTGAAAGTCAATGTGCACGCTGTGTTGAAGAAGTGGGAGGCTACTACAGTGCAGCAATGTGAGGTTCACATGTTTATTAATCACACTACTGATACTCGTCCTTCATGGCAGAAACATGCAAGTGAAAGCAAAGGTTTGAAAGAAATTGGAGAGTATCGTCCAGGTCAGCTATGAGATGACACACTGTCCAATACTTACCATCCATGACTTTACAATCATCCAAACATGCCCTATGCCAACAATGACTACTTGCAGTCACCAAGGCCCAAACAATTTCTAGCTCAATACTAGAAGAGAGCTCCAAGCTGCTAAGAGAATAGTTCGCGACTCAACAAGCTTGAGGAATACATATGGAAAGAGACAAGAAGGTCGACTTGATGATCACAAACATTGAACATCAACGGACTCACTTGGACATAAACGTGAATGAAATCAGGGCAATGATAGGCCGACTTCCCTCACAGATAAAGAAGAATCCACACCCCAATGTTAGTGCATTGGCTCTATGAAATGGGAAATTGATGCAGGAAGTCAAGCAGCCAAAACTGACGAATCTAATGTTTTCAGAAAAAAGACAAGTGTAGCCCCCCACAAAGACAGGCAATTATCTGAGCGCGTGGAAAGTTCAATTTCACCGGAATTATAGGTCCTGCATGCATAAGTGAAGGCTTCCACGCCCGAGATTCCTTTAGTGGTGCCTAGCCCATTGATTGAGACAACTTAGATAATGGAAAAATAGGTTCATTTTGACTCGATTTTATCTGACATTAACTCTAAAATCTATTCTCCCCTTTTCATCTCAGGTAAAATCTCCCTAAAAGATAATTCAGAAGAGTGAGATCTAGGATTTGTATTAAAAAGTGGAAATCGATATTCCACAAATATAAGCATTACAACAAATCCAAAAATATGCTAAGTGCTTGAAGGTGCCATGGAATAAACATGACAGGCTGAAAGAGATGAAAAGGTAAGCTTTAACGCCACTGTGTCAGCCATGTTCGCTTATATATTACCACCCAAATGCAAGAATCTATGTATGGTGTAATGCTTTATCGGTGGAACAACTTTTAATGTATGCATGTCAGACTTGAGAAGTGCTATTAAAGTCATGTTTTGCAGCATATATGAATCTCTCAACCTAGGCCTCTTGAAACACCCTAATGTTATTATCTCACTTGTTGATCGCTCTGACATTTATCTATTAGGGATTATTGAAGATGTGTTTGTGCAGGTTGAGAGTTTTTCTTTTCATAAAAATTTCTACGTGCTAAATATGGAGGAAGATCGATCTCTCAAACAATAACCCATCATTCTTTGATGCCCATTCATGGATGCATCAAGGATCATGCTATGAATAATTGAGCTCTACTGACATGGAAGATTGCATTACCAGAGAGATGCTTGAGGAGTTAGAGAAGGAGGAGCTGGAGGAGTTCCGAGTAGAATTGTCACATATGGCCATAGTTTTGTCACGTAAGTGTGAGAGTTCAACACGCATGCCTGAAAATACTAAGTTGTCTTCTTCACATGTGAAGGCTATTCAGAATTCAAACCCAGGACATCTAAAGGATGCAACCTTAGCAAAAGCTTGATGGTTGACATGGATATAATAAAGCCTAACCAAAAGTGTCACCAAACGAAAGGCAATCAAGATAAATAATACGCACTACCCTTACATCATTAGATGCAAGAAGAAGAATCCTCCATCGAAGTTCAAGAAACATTTTAAGGAGTTCCATTCTATGATGAAGGCTTGTAATCCATATAATATTTTTCTTTCAGGCAAGCACAAGGGCAACAACTAGAAGACCAATACTGAGTTTTCAAATATTCAATTGGGTAGGATACCATGATCAATATACGATGCATCGTCGAGTTTGAGACGTTAAAAAAGAGCTCTTGTGAGGAGACAACTCAAAATTTTGGTAATTTTTTTTACATAAAATTTTATTGATAGAGTCAAAAGACCCATTGACAAGATGCCTACAAGGGGTGGCGTGAAGCCTAAATATGGCTAAGAGAGCCTACAAGGGTTGGGCACTAGGCATAAAGGAAGTGGCTCGAGGAGCCTAAACCGGGTCTTGTATAAATGGGGCCTAATTGTTGCGTTTGATCAATGCGGATGAGCCCTGCGGCTTGGACTTAGGTCACTAGGCGCGAGGCCTTGATGAGTTAGGATCTATGGTCTGGGCAACTAACGAGTTGGGCCCTATGCTCTTGGTACTGGACAGTGGGCACTGGACGTTGGGCGCTAAATGCTGGTCGAGCCTAATGTGTTACAGGTGAGATGACGGAGAGGCCTGGGCGCACGTGATGCACTAGGCGCTGATCTTTGGTGAGTTGAGCGATGGGCTTTAACACTTAAGGGGGTGCTGGACATTCGACCTTGAGGAGCCGTGGCTGGTGGCTAGGCAAGGCGTCGGGCGCTGAATGCTGAGCTGGGTGCTTTGGACAAGCCGAATGTGCTATGAGCGAGCTGGTTGAGAGGCCTAGGTGAACACGTGGCACTGGGTGTGCCGGCATGACCACCTTAGGGCTGATAGGTTCCTGATTTGTTCTCCCGGGTGTGCCTAGGTCAGATCTGCAATACAGACCACTTGTCCCTTCAGCTAGATGAGAAAATAAGTGAGGAGGGAGGACTGAGCTTCGGCGGCCACCAGCAAATTGGCCCTCACCAAGCGTCGAGGCTCGGGCTAAACCTCCCTCCAATTGCAGAGGACTGGAGAGGGGCTATTAAGCCACATGAGGAGGATATTCCGTTAAAGACGGACCCCTTACTAATGAGACGAGAAGGGGGAGTGACGTTGTTGCTCTAACTTGAAGAGTAATCAAACCTAGGCTAAGCTAGATGATGGGAGAGAGGCCAAACCTTAGACGACTGAGAAGACCAGATTTGGGATGTGGATATTGCTTGTGCAGAGAAGAGAAGACTGAAGCACACTAGGTGGCTTAGAAGATTAGATGTATGGATGAAAGGCCAACTAATGCATGAGGATGGGATGGAATGAGCAAGGATGAGAAAAGGATAAG
>NQLW01000808.1:655521-685791 GCA_002312845.1 Kalanchoe fedtschenkoi
TATTTAGTCAGTATAAGGTCAACAGTAACATGAGATGGATCAGTATCAAAAAAATCAAAACCCTCAAACTTCCACACGAACTTAAGGCGACCAAGCACTCGACAAACTCCCTAGGGGGGGGGTGTGAAAACACGCGATTCATTCCAAATTTTCAAAACTTATCAGTACAAGGGCAGTATCAAAAGAATAACACCTACATTTGCAGATATACAGAAAGAAAGACCTCCACAAACATCATGAGAGGTGTCGTCGAGCCTACGATGACAAAATAAGGGGGCTAGTCGAGAGCAAACTCAATTTTTAATTTTAGTAATTTATTTTAATTGAGTCTCTGCTTTTATTTATTAGATTAACACAAACTAAAATGTTCAAGTTCAAGTGTAGGGTTTGTGTAGAAAATTTTTTTGTATAGGAAATAGAGGCCGAGTGCAAAAAGGGAAGACCCGTATGCATGCCAAAGAAGGAGTCAACCTCCGGTCAACATAATACGCTAAGCTGAAACCAAGAGTCACCGCGTGTGCGGTCTGCGCACAACTTATTTAGTCAGTATAAGGTCAACAGTAACATGAGATGGATCAGTATCAAAAAAATCAAAACCCTCAAACTTCCACACGAACTTAAGGCGACTAAGCACTCGACAAACTCCCTAGCATACACAAACAACAAAATCTTCATCAACAACCTGCAACATCACCACTATTATCCACATGTTGTTCCCAACCATCACAATCGATCAAATCACGTTGTTTTATCCATGGAAGCCGAACTTGTGAAACCCTAAATCACGAGTTTGCCACATGCAAAGGACCGCGCACCAGAAGAGTAGTCGCACATACGACAAGGATTCAGGCTAAGCTTTCATTTTTTCCAAACTTGATCCATGGCACCTAGGAAAATGTTAGTTGAGGAGCACACCTAAAACTTTCGTAACAAACATATGATGCCCAACTTGTTCACAGAGAGACAGTTCTTGCATGAGTTGAGACTATTTTTTGAGGTCTTTAGATTTGTTCAAGCCATGGCATGACCATGAAATGCTTCATCTCCACTCTCACACTAACATGGAGTCCGATATTGATTTTTTGGCAATGAATGGCTACAGATACAACACTCAGATGGGGGAACAGATTTCCATATTCCCTTATATTTGTTGAGATAAGTTTTTGGATGGCATCTTGAGAACATGATCCAGATGGGAGATCTTGTTATTGCGAAGCTACCAAGCTTCTGGAGGATGGTTAAACCAATCTTGTGGTCATGTTCAGAAAGAGTGAGACATCGGTAACCTATTCTTATGTGCTACATGGAAAGAAGAGCTCCCAACTTTGCACACTATATGTGCTTACACTTTTAATCTATTCGGTTGAAGCTTGGTCCCATCATTTGCGGAGGAGTGATCACACACTTGATACAGAGGGTAGCAGCCCTACACCCCATCCCCGATGACAGCCGTGTGACAATTCAGTCAGCCCTTTTGAGCCGAAGCTTATTTGTGAGAATGCAAGCCATCCGAGTCTCTCAAGGAGAATAGATTGTTTGGTGCTACCATAAGGATCCAGCACTATATAAAGAACTATCTAAGGAGCCTCTAGCAGTAGTAGAACCATAACAGAGCCCCCACCAAAAGCAGGGATCATCATTAGCAACACCATCATCTTCTTGAACCAGAGCTAGACCATCCACTAGACCACCACTGGCTGTTATTGCATACCAGCCAGTAGATATGGTGAGAATGTATATGAGAGGAGAGCTGCCAAATGATGCAGATGATGCATTGCCCCATGATTAGGAGATACTACTCATGATCACATACTTTATCTTGTTACTATCACTTGACACTTGATAATTGACATTTTTGTTTTTTTATCACACTACTGATGATTTTCTCTAGTATGTCTTGATTGACCACTAACTTTCTTTGAGTTCTTAATATGCTGTTACAGATATATCATCAAAAATCTAAAGTTTTAGGATGAAGTCAAGCGCAATTTAGATAACTGCTACGCGCGGTTAGGATTGATCAGCTCGTTGGACTTTAAAAGGAGATCATATGCAAGATAGAAATCGCCGTGCACACAACCTGGTCAGTCTGCATGTCGTGAAGAAGCTCAGTTCGACAAAACTGACTTCCAAAATTATTTGTTTCATTCTTTCCTCATTACTTTGACATGTGCTTATGAACTGTAAGAACATATTCAACATGAGTCCTCATACTCAACTTGACTCGAAACTTAAGCCACACTCATATTAACCCACGTCAAATTGATTATGTTAATCCGACTTCTTTAAAATTGATGTCTTATCAAATCATGCTCAAATAATACAACTCACCCTCATCCCTGATTTTTTTTTTATCTATTTACACCTCTTTAATAAAGGGGTAACATGGGGTCGATGACGATGCAGTTTTCAAAAAAAAAAATTATGGAGATAATTTTTTTTAAAAAAAATATTTTTGGAAGAAATTTAATTCCTTTGACGAATTAAGATATTAAATTCAAAACAAATGATTCAAACTTTCTAAATAACCATTCAGAAAAGAAAAAGGGTTAAAGTTCAATTCTCTAAAAACATAATACAATAAAAAACAATCTCTTAATAAAGCTCAATAAATAAAACAAAACAACACCTTAATCCAACTTCTTTTGCACCCTTGTGTCAACAGATCATGCTCATTGCACCATTAGTTCAACTCCCTCTCACGTCTTTTTCTTATCCATCAAAATTGTAGGTGCTAAATTGATAAAATTAATATAATTAAACAAATTAAATTTAAAGTGAAACTAAATATTAAATAATTACTATTAATATTTTTATAAAAAAAACTAAAGCGAATTTTAAAATTATAAAAATTGATATTAAATGCTTATAAGTTGAATAAAAAATTAATCTTTTATACTCTCCACACATATATACAAAGCTAAAAAGAGGAAGGCCATCAAAGGGAAGCATCTTCAATTAGACCAATAGTAGAAGATGTCATACAATGCAAGCACCACTACCACTAACCCATTTCTTTCCTTCCCACTTTTTCTTTTTCTCTCTTTCATTTTTTTTTTATCATCATCTAGGAAAGACCCATTTTATTAGACAGATTCTTCAACCAAATTTGAAAGATGAGTCTTTTTTTCTTTTAAGCCCATTTTGATGTGGTTTGATTTTTGCGAGACCATTTTACTGTGAGAGAGAAATTTGGTTTTCATAAGTCAATCCTCTAATGCTGCCTCTCTCACTAATTTATTCCTTTGCCATTTCTCTTCTGCACACCTCTCTTCCTCCCCCAACACCTCTAAATCTACCTTAACCAAGGGTTTGAATCGGCTGCATACAAATTTTGAGTGACCGGTGTTGTTGGGTGTTTTTTTGATTGAGTTTTGAGGACGGTAATGGGGAAACAAGGGCCTTGCTGTCACTGCGGAGTTACCAGTGAGTTATTGAATCTGCTGATGTTGTGATTGATGAGATGATGATTCTGATGAACTGAACTGGGGTTTTGATTGGTTTGAGGTTTGTGGGTAGGCTTTGTTTAGCGTGATTTATGGTTCAGATTGATGACTTTAACACAAGGATGTTGTAACTGGTCATTTGATGGTGGGAGGGAACTTTCTGGACATTGATTTGTTGATGAAGTTTATGAGACGTGTTAGATGGATTGAGATGTTTTTGGTTGGTCAGGGATTGTTCTAGTTGTGTTGTCAAAAGGCATGAGATGCTGCCATTGATTTGCATTGTGCCATTTGCCCAACGTTTGAGTTGGTTTTTTTGATGCAACACGTTTAAGACCTGTGTGGTGAATGCAAAATGGAGGTTCATTTTGAAAATAGCAATTGCACACTGAGTCAACTCCCGAACTTTAGATGCTTCAGCAAAAGTGGATTGATTATTTGCCTCTTGCATACCCTGTCAATGGATGTATCATTGCCATTTGATTTATGTAATTGGATTGAACTACAGAGATTGTCAGTGCTGGATCGCAGATTGACTTGTCTTAATTTGATGATGAATGATTGAGTTGTCCACAGCTCTTGTTGAGCGGAGAGTTGCAGAATCTTATGTACTTGACTCATGAGCTCTACAAGTTAGCGAAGTAAACTCCAGTTGAGATAACTTGGTGCCCTGTTAGGAGTGGTGCAAATATGAATCCAACTGACAGACTACTTCTGAGCTTACGATATTGGCCATCAACTTTGCTGTTCTTATGTTTGCTTCGGTTAATAAATAACTTGTTTGTTGACCACAGATGGATACAGTTAATAGATGTCTTACGCTCATTTGCTAATTTGAAGTCATTTGTCTGCCTTGGGCATAAGTCTCCGTCATGAAGTATATTCTTACTTTAGGCGTTGCTTGCACTAAGTGAACTTATTACCAGTAGTCCAATGTAACTTGTTGACTGCGTGCAACTGCTTGACCAATGTAGGGTGCATATCCTTTACCTACGTCGCTCTTTGAATGTGACTGTCCAGACTAACCTTTTTTCACCGGGTTTTTCATACTTTATTCTTTTAGTCAAACTCCCGTTTGCACAAAGTATCTGCTTTAATTCCGAGGCTCTTTTCTGGCACTTGAATCTTGATTTGTTGGCTTTCCCATTGGTGGATTTTTCTAATGGTGTTTACTGATTGGTATCCAGTTTGATTTATTTAGGACATTCCCTTGAAGAACATCTAAATGCTTGTGCTATCATACTGACGCATTTTTTTTTTTTTACTAGTTTAGATTTTAAGATTATTAATCTGTATGCCTTGCAAACAGGCACCCCTCTCTGGCGCAATGGGCCTGCAGATAAACCTGTGCTGTGCAATGCATGTGGCTCCAGATGGAGGACAAAGGGATCACTTACAAACTATACCCCTTTGCACGCACGTGCAGAGCCTGAAGACTATGAAATCAACAAACATCCTAGAGCTAAAACTATATCCATAAATAAACAAAAAGAAGTGAAGCTGGTCAAGAGAAAGCAATTCTATGAGACAGAGTGTAGAAGTATGGGAGGAGCATTCTCTGATAGTCGCAGTTTATCGAACTATATGGATCAAGATGCAAGCTATAGGTCAAGCTCTGGGTCAGCAATCTCCAACTCGGAGAGCTGCGGGCAATTCAGCAAGGTTGAGGCCAGTGAACTCACAGGTTAGCTGATAATTCATGTGCTTTTACGAACTTGCAATCAACTGAAAGAGAGAGATAGTTAGTTGAGTTGTGTTGTTGGTTAGGAACATAACGAAGAACAGTTTATCGGAATTGAATTGATTATGACATTGAATGTGTTGCTTTTGTTTTACTAATTTTTGAAGATATATCTTCTGATCAGATCCAGATAAATCAATTATCTTTGATTCTGTGGTGACTCCGAAGAAGAAGATCGTTATACCTAGATCGAAGCCATCTCCTGTCCAAAAACTTACAAGAGACTTGTGTACCATATTGCATGAGCAGCAACAGTCATATTTCTCTGGATCTTCGGAAGAGGATTTGCTATTCAATACTGCAACACCAATGGCGTCTATGGAGACTGGACATGGAAGTGTTCTTATAAGACACCCAAGCTCAATAGGCCAAGAGGAGGAATCTGAGGCTAGCTCCCTTACGTTTGATAACAAACCATGCCCGGGACTACGATCCTGCTTGACTCCTCATAATCTTGTGGTCAATAACAAGATCAAGGATTCCAAATTCCAGTTTTCCGGGTTGGAAAAGAGCAGGAAGTTCTCTGACTTAGAGATGCAACAGGAGCAAATCAAACGGTAATTTTTGCGTACCTTAAACATGATATTGTCCATATAGAAATGCTACCATCATTTAATTCCTAGATCTTAGATTGTACGTAGTCATCTGAATTGCAAACAAATTGTAGTCTTATTTGGTGCTCATCAAGTTAACAATGCATCTTCATAATTTTCTACTTACACAAATAATCCATTAGATTATGGTTCTTTTAATTTAAAATAGCAAACAACACATACGTCATTATAATGTTACAGCTCTTGTGAAGTAATGATTCCAGTAGTACATAATTGGAATGAGGTTGATTGTTGAATTAGCTCTGTTAATTTCAGGGCTAAGTTGCAAAATGAAAAATTACAGATATTGGGGAACCACAATTCACCACTGCGTACAGTTGATTTGAAGGTGAATACTATATTTCAATCTCCCTCGGATTTGTCTTGTTTGCTTAGAGTTTGTAATGGTTAGCAAATAATCATGATTAATCTACGTTACTTGTAGGAAATTCTTAATTTCAAGGAATTTGCGACACACTTGACCACTGAAGAGCACCACCGTCTGCTGAAGTATCTACCTCCTAGTGACATAGCTCCATTCCCAGAGAGGTAAATTAAGCCATCCGTAATTTTCCTCTTCTTTTTTACTACCTGTATCAGACTCTTAGAATATTGCCTTTGGTTCGTATGTGGAGCTCTCCCATATCATCATTCACCTGCTATACGTCTTAGTTTGTTATGAAAGGATACGCATAAAACTTCTGAAATTGATTTCATGAATAAGCCATAGTACTTTGCTTGCTAATCATCACAGTACTGATTATCTCTTTGATTGTTTTCTTTTAGCTGCATGCTCTTAGAAATTATTTTCAAGGTAAAGCGGATAACATAATAAATCTGGTTAGAAAACTGGAAGACATCATCGAAACTTTTTATCCCATTTTAACAAATCTTTCTTTGCACCATCCACAGCCTCATCACTATGTTTGATAGTGCACACTTTGTGGAGAATCTATCCTCTTTCCAGCAACTGCTTGCCGAAGGCGTCTTTGATATCACTCTGTCTGGTGTGAAGGCGGAAGATTGTAAGACATTGAGGAGGTTTGCACTGTCGAATTTGACAAAATCGAAGTGGGTGGAGCACTATAACCTACTCAAGGTTTATATGCTCTGTACTGAATGCTTCTTTTATTTTCCTTTTACAAAGCACCGGATTGCATCCAGAAAGAATTTCAATGATAGTATGTCCTTTAATGCCGGGCTTTAACTTTTTGTTGCAGAAATGTCGAAATGGTTTCACTTCTTCAGTCGTTCCTGGTATGCATAGCGGAGTTGCGACAATGAACATTGCTAAAATCAAGAGACCTCGTGATGGATCCGATACAGATCTTCCTGGTGAGAAATACTCTTCACCAGTATGCACATTTTGCTAGTTGCTTTTGCTTGGATGCATTACAGCTATGAACCACTATGCTTTATCATCTGGAAAGCATAATAGGTTAATAGTTGTTGAGACTCTTAACTAACACAAGGACCTACTAGTTGGCATAAAAGTGATATTTACCCCATACAAGACTGATTGTGGAGTAGCTTGCTATTTAAGTATGTTGAGGTTGTGTTTCAAGTTATTGCTTATAAAATGCATTAACTTTCCAGATGCAAAAAGCGCAATGAAGTGTCCCAAGAGGGTGACCTTGAAGGATATGGACAAAAACAAAACAGCACTGGACAACACCGCATCTTGCTTTAGTCCCAAAAACTTGTTTGCATTACCACCAGACAACAGCTCCCTCGCCTTGGATTCATTCCAATATGCTGATGACAATGCTGAGCAGGAGGATCTGTTACTGGACGTGCCACTAAGCAACTCATTCCCTCAAGCTGAGCTCCTCCATCCGACCTCGAATCACGGGGCCTTACTCACTAGCCCCTGCAGCAGCTCAGTTTATCCAAATCTGATTCGCCATTGACAACACTCATCAGATACAATATAACAGCACTACCGTGCTCTATATTACACATTATATTCTGTATTTTTCTATCATCTCCTTTTTTTCATGAAGACTTAGATAAAAAAAAACATGGGCATGCCCAGCCAAGACTGTGAAGGGGGTCTGAAAGTTAAGCGACTTTGTTATTCTCCTGAGCCACACGGAACTTGGAACACCAGGGTGTGAAAGTTTTGTATAGGACTGAAAATGGATTGTCATATCCTGGAGGAAAAGGTAGAGCAAAACATTGCATGCAGTTATAGACATGCTCACTTGCTCATTGAACATACAAATAAAAATCTGAATTTCTCCATTTTTTCTTGTCACAGTTTTAGTATGCAATACTTTCTGAGGCATATTCAGTTATAGACAATTGCTCAATTGCTCTCTTTGCATGGTTTGTTATTAAATTTACGTTCTCTGGTTTTTTACTTCCATTTGATCCTACTGTTTGATTTTCGCACTAGCAATCCGTGACAAGGTTACCCGAGTTGGAAAAAAACAACCGTGATTGGGATGTGTCGCTCATATGCTCAGCCAGCAGCTTATCTGGGTGAAACGGGTTTGTCATGATTCATACCAGCGACTTAAATTCACGTTCGGTAACTGTGAATATTAATGAAGCTATTCTCACATTTTCTCAACCGCACAAACTCAACGCAATTTCCTATCATAGCTGATGACATTAGGGCTGCAAGCGAGCCGATGTATTCGCGAGCTGCTTGTGAACGAACTCGATTCGTACTCGGTCAAAGCTCGTTTGTTAATAAACGAGTCGATCACGAATAATAATTATAAGCGTTTAATAAACGAGTCGAACATGAGCAAGGGGTGCTCTGCTCTGCTCGTTTATGTTCGCGAACAAGCTCGATAAGAAGTTTGATAACTCTATTAAAAAAATCGAGGACTTACCGACTTAAGTTAAAATGTACATCAAATTCAAACATATCAATCTATCGTAACAGGAGTTTAGATTTCGAAATTAGTGAATATGACTACAATAATTAACATAAATTCTGTCTAACATAAATGAAAGAGATGTAACTTATGTCTATCGTTTGAGCCAAACATAAACAATTAGGTATTCAATTCGTTTATGGACTTGTTTAAAAGCTCCATATAAACTCGTTTACCGCTCGTTTAGACTCGACTACGAATACTTTTATAAATTTATAAAGTTACTAGTCAATAAAGTAAGATTTTTTAACGAGTAGCTCATTTAAAACTCGTTCAAATTTGTTTAAACACTCGTTTATCATATATATTAAATTGAGATAAAAGCCAAAAGGGGCTCTGAACTACCACCGCTTACCCAATTGCGGTCAGAACTACCACGATTTCCAAAAAGGGTGTGATGAAAAAAAAATTAGACTGATTTTCTAAAATAAAATTTACCATTACATTCCTGATCTAATATTATTACAAGATTTAAATTTGTGCGCGAAAATTATGTCGTTTGGTTATCAAAATAAATTATATCATTTTACACACATAAAGAAAACGACGTCTTTTGATAATCAAATGAATTAATTTTTGCATACAAATTTTAGTCTTGTAGTAATATTAGGTTTGGATTGTAATGGTAAATTTTAATTTAAAAAATCAGTCCGATTTTTTTTTTCATTGCACCCTTTTTGGAAATCATGGTAATTCTGACCGCAATTGGGTAAGCGTTGGTAGTTCAGGGCCCCTTTTGGGTTTTTCCCCCATTAAATTTTATATTTTATCAATCCAAATACTCGAGTAAAGCTCGAGCTCGACTCGAACTCACTAAAATTAAACGAGACGAGGTTGAACATGTATTTTAAAAGCTCGTTAATATTCGGCTCGAACTCGAACTCGTGAATTTTAAATGAACAAACATGAACACTTTACTATTCGGCTCGACTCGGCTCGTTTGCACCCCTAGCTGACATTCATTTTAGCAAATTTTATAGTTTCTAACTGCAACTTCTACTTTTTAAAAAAATGCAACATTCAGATTAAAACCTCTTAACCTACCATAACAAATCGATTAAAGCCTGTTACATAGCAAACCTGTTAATATCAATCAAACAAACCAGTCTCTAATACGTTTTCGAAACAACTATCACTCAAATACAAAACCTGAAAACATATCAACTGTAACATTTGTGAACATTCTTGTTTAAACATATCAATCGTAGCATTTCCAAACAACCAGCTAATTGAGTCCTGGTTTACGTATGACACTGGACCAACTCCAGGATCATTTGATTCTAATCATTTTAGAGCGCCTTGACTACCTCACATTATACTGTTAGACCTCTTGTTGAGCTAGGGCTAACTGAGTCACTTGTCATGGATTAGTAGTATCGTCACCATGATATCTAACAGGGTCAACAATCTCTTCATGCAGAACATTCAGCATATCGTCACTTCTGATGAATATTGTTGTCAATCTGATGAATATGCAGCAAAAAGATACATATATTCATTAGACTCATAACTATATTAATTAAATTCACATATAATTATTTTAATAGATAAAAATTAGAAAATATATGAATATAAATTTTTTTTAATTGTTCTAATATTTATAAATCGAACTAATATTTTTTCTGATTTTTACTGATTTTTTAAAAATTATTTACAATTTATAAAATTGTGTTTGATTTGAATAAAAAAAAACAACGTCATTTTGAAATGCAATTTAAAAGGCATCATTTTGGACGGAGACCACCACCCAAGAACATACTTTTAGATATCAAACCCTACAACTAAGCATCACACCAAATAACATACTTTTAGGTAGGGTTCTCTTATGAGTGCAAAAATAAAGAAAAAGAGGAAAAAAGAGAAAAGAAGTGTTCTTGATTTTTTTTGAAGAAGGATTTGGTCTAGACGGTCGATTAATCGCTGTCTTAGGGTAGACTCTCGTCTAATAATTTTTTGGTTGGGACGGATCAAAATCGGATTTTAGGATCAAATGACAATCAATCGGTCAACTAAGGGCATCCACATTGAATTAACTTGAAAAATAGGTTTGTGTTATGCCACGTAGGATTTGTGTCATACCACGTCACCATCTCCATAAACCTTCTTTTCATAAACCTTTCACCCACATTGAATAAACCTTCCATACAACTCTACACATGGGCCCACGTGTCATATTCTATTTTTATACATTTTCATATCAAACTAATTACTAATATAGTAAATATTTTATTATGTTATTATGATTTATTTTTACTACTTTAATTATTTATTTAGAGAAGAAAAATATATAACATCATTATTAATTTTTCATTAAATAACAATAATAATATATTAAATCTAGTACACTCCACACTTAAAATAAAATAAAATTCACATAATTAAAGATAACTGCTATTAAATATTTAAATATTTAAATCTAACAATATACAGCGTTTATAATTTTAAAACGCCGTATAAGCCCAGCCCAATTCATATAAAAAACCCTAATTACATATACGGCGTTTAAAACGCCGTAAAAAGTGTTTGTTAATTACATATACGACGTTTTTAACGTCAAAACGCCGTATAAAGTCTTCACATTAGACGGCGTTTTCAGGTTAAAAATACCGTATTTGTTTCATGGAGCGCTGTATGCAGATGAAGCGGTATCATGTCAGAAAAGAATAAACCATCTTTCACATTGAAGGTTCATGCCAGATAAAATTCATCTTTTGACATAAACCTTTGTTGTAGATGCGCTAACAATTAAGGGGTCAAAACATAATTTTTATAAAAATTAAAACACATTTCTTGCCAACTGCTAGCCGTGTCTATCTGTATGCGGCTGCGAACCCTAACTCGTCTGAGCTCTGAGACGATTTTGGCGAGGTAACGAACGAAGGTTTACGACGTACGGAAGTAGGAGGGTCGTGCGAGGTTTGCGACGGACGACGGCGGATGGAACTGTGACTGATCCCCAAATTGCTCGATTTCACATTTGCTCGTTCCAACGGCGTGTGGGGTTTGGGACGGCGGACGGAGGCGAAATCCGGCCAACAGTGGACGAAGAATTTCGCGGTAAACTTTTCTGAGGAATCTTTCCTTCATTTGATTTGTGAAATCCGACCAACGTCGGACGGCTGCCACATTGCTAACATTTAAATCGGCCACCAGAGTTTCTTCTGGAATTGTTCTCTGCACCTTTAATGTGCGATATTCAAATTTTTGTGCCAGTCGGTTGTTTCGATTTTGCTCTTGTCTGTCCGATGTCGTTCCAATTTTTGAATCACTTAGTTTTGTGCCCTTTAGTTAGATTTTGCTTGTTTCAATTTTGCTATGTTCTGTCTGTTTTGATCTGCCCTTGCGGGCTTTGGTATATATGGTTGTTTTGTTCAGTCCCTTTGATTCTTCCTATTCCAAGAGAAGCACAAACTGCATTTTTATAGGTTGCTCATGCTACTGAGGTTCTCAAATTTTGTGAGGAAAATTTGTTCTTATGCTGTTGCTGATATTTCTTTGGCTGTTGTTAAGGAAATGTTTAAATTAGTATGACTTTGATTTTGGATACTGCAATTGATTTATTTGTCGCTGATGTGAGCTGTATTTTCATTCTAGTTAAGAGACAATTTAGAATTTTATGATTTTGTGTGATGGACATACAAAGTTGGAGCTCATTGAATTTTTTTTCTTTTTCGTTTGCTCTCATCAGAGATTTGAACACATTTAAATGAGTTGGATTGTGAATCTTTGGATCAGAAAGAGTTTCCTTAATGATCTGGACAATTTTAACTTTCCTTAAATGAGTTGGCAACGTTGTTGATGCCAAGCGATGTACAGTTTTTTTCCTTGAATCGACATCCGTCGTCCAATCGAGTCTCATCTCTACTCAATTCACTCTATGTATTGCACAGATTCCTCCTTTTTCACCCTTTTCTTTCCATTTTTGTTGCTTGTCTCTTCAGTGTTGAAACACCATTGATTTCCAACAGCTATAAGTTTCGCATATTTGAATTTCGAATACAAATTTGAAGCTGAGGCTGTGATGACAAAAATCGTTTCTCGATGCTGATCAAATTGAATTTGACCATCGGCACGCAATTCATGTGTTTGCCTTGTGATGACTTGTAATTTGTGCGTGTCTGAGCCTCTCAAGCATTTTATAACCTTTTTTAGAAGAAACGCTTTCTACATCTTTTTAAATCACACACCGCACCATAACTTGAGATGAGTATGCCTATTCCGCTCAAGCATCCTTATCGATTATTTTCCTTGTCGGTGACATTAGTTGAACTGAAACTCGGAGTCATAGGCTGCCCCAGCCTTCCAATCACTTGAGATTACTGTCTTAGGTTGTATATATTGTTTCCTATTTGCTCCAGTGACTTAAACCCTCAACATGAGATTACTCCATTGAGGGTTGGCTATATCCCACACTGCACCATAAACCGTTCTCATACACATCCAGTACTTGTAATCTTCATGCCATATCTCTACAACTGCTGCCTAACAAACCCTGTTATTTTGTGTGGATAGGTTGATTCTGAGACCACAGGTGTTGTAAATGGTCTTCCATTTCAGGGCATAGTTGTTATCAGAGTGCCCAAGGGAGGTTATGTCTCAACTATCACGACTACAATCATTGAATTGTGGCAACAACAAATTCTTTGTGGGCTTCATCTCAAACGCCACCTTAACCCTGCCTATTACTAGAAGATGCGCCTCTTTCAAATTTTCTCAGCTAATAACTTCATGCCTCTCTCATTCTCCAGGCCTTCGACCCTTTGGCTCCTTCGGTAATACGTAGTTAATTCTATATTTTGTGAACTGTTTGCTGCCATTTAACTCTTGATTAACTCCAAGACTTTTGCTCTGTGTTGACATGGTTCTGACGGTTAATCTTGCAGCAGTCACCTGTGTGTTTACAAGAACATATCTTTCTCTTGGACTGAAACAGAGGCACCATACCCTTTTTTCCTCGTTAAATGCTACCCTTCAATATTGCACAACTGCCATATCCTTTCAAGGTAGTGGAAGTTTGCCAGATTCTGAAAGCCCCGGTGGTAATCTCTTAAACATCAAAGCTGCAAAGAAGCTCAAAAATAGAGGTGCAAACAGACATTTGATCGATTTTACCAAATTGCCTATTGAAATGCTTCCAACTGTAATTATCGTGGGTCGACCCAACGTAGGCAAATCTGCTCTCTTTAATCGGTGAGATTCATTTCCGGCTATTTGATTTGTTAATTTTTGTTTACAGAAATTTGTTCCTGCAGCATTCATGACTTATAAAGGTTTGTGGGTGACATCAGCTTGATTAGGAGGAGAGAGGCTCTGGTGTATAATACTCCAGATGATCATGTTACTCGAGACATAAGAGAAGGAGTTGCAAAGTTAGGGGATTTGAGATTCAGGGTATTAGACTCGGCTGGGTTAGAAATGGCTGCATCCTCAGGTTCTATTCTTGACAGAACTGCTGGCATGACTGCTAGTGTTGTAGCAAGATCACAGCTCGCACTTTTCCTGATAGATGTAAGGTTAGTTATGAAATGGTGCCTTCATCAGCATTTGCACTTTTTTCGTCAGCATCTGTTATGCTATATGTATAAAAAGAAATCTAGCTATGAGTATAAGAGCTTTCTGTTTACAGTTTACACTACAATTTCTTATGTAATTCTATCTTTGCCTAGTATATCTTGACTATGAAGAGAAGAATATGTGTTATAAAACCAAAATCACCGAGCAATTTTGTTTTTGTATCTGGATCCTTCTTACTGTATCATATAAGCATAACAGAACTTTTGTTGCATGTGTGTTTGATCATCTGAAAATTAGCTATCAAACCAAACAGACAAAAGAATTTGACTGTAACGTTCCGGAGTTTGGGCTTAAGGTTCATTGGTTGTTTTGTGTTTCTTTCTATTTGATGTGTAATACAATTCCAAATAACCAGACAGCATAAGCTGCAGATTGTGGGCGACTGAGGTATTCTTTGTTTGTCAAGCAAACAGTTTTTGCTTCCACATCACTATTTACTAAATGTGTGTTTCTATAGAGTTTCTCCATGCTTTGAGCTTGCCATTCAGAATAATCAAGTGTATCCTTTTTGAGGCCCTAAGGTGCTCATTTACGTAACTGCAACCTTGTAAAAAAAATCAAAACTATGTTACTTAACGTCTGAACACTTTGCTGGAAAAGCTTACTCATTTCTTTTCTTTTTCTTGCTAGAGAAGGATTACATCCTGTGGATTTAGAAGTTGGGAAATGGATGCGCAAACATGCATCCGCCATTAAAATTATCTTGGTGATGAATAAATCTGAGTCCCTCGACGACGGTGCGGGACAGCTCATTGCAGCAGCTGCTGAAACCCATAAATTAGGGTTTGGGGATCCTGTTGCTATATCTGCTGAGACTGGAATGGGCATGGCAGATCTCTATGATATTCTTAGGCCCTTGCTTGAGGAATATTTGCTCAAAACAAAACCTGGTAACTAACCTTGTTCCTCTGTTACTGACTCACATTTGGGTGTCGGTCTATTAAAATAAATACACACATACATGTCTTTTTGGACAATATGCATTTCACTTGTCAGCCAATATTACATTCCATAGAAAGAGCAGTTTGATGGTGAGAAACAATTGCCTGCACTGTGTTGTAACGATATATATGGTGAAACAATGGTCAGAAGGCATCCATTTAATTGACACCTACTATGGCCTCATAAGAATATAAATTTATGTATTGGTGCCAAATACTTGCTTTTATCTCCCCTAATCAATCATCCTTTTTTTGATTATTCCCTTACCCAGTCTTCTGAATAACTGAGTTCACAATGTTGGGTGGTTTATCAGTATCAGGCATGATTATCTGGTCGAAATACATTCTAATTATGTGTTACATGCCTATATGAATGTTTATTGATGTCCATATTTAGAATTTAAGGGATTAGGTGCTGTCTGTGTGCCACACATGTTCACTAGATGTTTTCATTACACTTCCATTACTGTTATCTAATAAGTGGTTTGCTATGCTGTCGATAATCAATCTGGTGCATGAAAGCTCTTGAGGCAGACATTACTGTTATCTAATATGTGGTTTTCATCACACTCAAGAACTTTGCATGAAATTTGATTTATCAATAACTGGTTGTCCTTTAATGTTAATTAAGATTGTACAAAGATTTAACACGTTAATGTTAAACCTTGTTCTCGTGCTTCTAGTTGTGGACGAAGATAATGAGGACAATGCTTGCGATGATTCTGAATCATCCAAATTGCCGGTGCAGTTGGCTATCGTAGGACGGCCTAATGTTGGGAAGTCAACCTTATTAAATACGTTACTGCAAGAAGACCGAGTTTTGGTCGGACCTGAGGCTGGCTTAACAAGAGATTCAGTCAGAGCTGAGTTTCAGTTCGATGGAAGAACTGTTTATTTGGTATGTGTGAACTCTTAAACTTTGCTTTTATTTTCCACAAAAAATGAAGTTGTTCTTACGCTGGATGATGCAAGTTACAGCTACTCCAGTTCCGTTATTTTCGACAGGGCAACAGTGAGTGTGAAGGTTGAATGTATAAATTTCTAAATAAAGTTCTGTTTTCTGACGCCTTATCTAGACAAATTTGAGTACTGGCTGTGTTGATGACAAGTTTTTTGTTTACTTTACTTTTCTTAAACTCATATGATTCTTTGAATTTGTTGTTTAGGTTGACACCGCTGGCTGGTTGAAGACAAAACAAGACAAAGGACCAAGCTCTTTGAGCATTATGCAATCTAGGAAGAGCATCATGAGAGCTCATGTCATTGCTTTGGTCCTAGATGCAGAAGAGGTTTGATTTCCTAAAGGCATAATAATTGTGAATCAATGTCAATTTGGATGTCATATTCATAAACCTTTAAAATTATTTTACTCATGAATAGTAATGCCATTAGGCCGGTGCTTGCCAATAAATCTTCCAGTATATCATTCAAACATGAGGGCCTTTATTCCAATCATCAGGTTTTCGATGAAGTGTCTGTGCAATTAGGTTATATTTCGTAGCTACTCTGTTCAATTTTTCATGGACTTTTTCGAAAATAACAAGTTTTGTGGGCTTGGTATATCATATCTTATTTTCCTTTTGTCAAGATCAGTTAATGGGATTTTAGTACTAAAAATGAGCTCACCAATTATGGTTAAATCACCAGATTGCTCATAATACAAGCGCTATGAACCATGCTGAGGTTGTTATAGCAAGGAGAGCTGTTGAAGAAGGGCGTGCTTTGATAGTTGTTGTTAATAAAATGGATCTACTTAGGGGGAAACAGATGGCTGAGTTACAAAAGAAGGTCATGGAAGCTGTGCCCAAAGAAATTCAGACCGTTCTGCCACAAGTATGAAATTTTTTTGTTTTCAGCTACCAGTCTTTCAAAACTATTGACTTTAATGCAAACTTGAATACAGGTTACTGGCATACCAGTGGTATTTATTTCAGCACAAGAAGGAAGTGGCAGGGAAGCCGTAATGCATCAAGTAGTTGATTCGTATGAAAAATGGTGCTTGCGCTTGTCCACAGCTCGCTTAAATCGTTGGCTTCTCAAGGTCAGTTGTATCTGTATTCTGCTCAGTTTTAAAATATGTATTCTTTTTAGTAATACACATTTTTTTAACATTATTTTTGCTGCAGGTGATGAGCAGACATTCGTGGAGGAATACATCATCTCAACCCAAAATAAAGTACTTCACTCAGGTCAAAGCCCGACCTCCGACTTTTGTGGCATTTACATCTGGGAAGTCGCAACTTCCTGATACAGATATCAGATTCTTGGTAAAGTCACTTAAAGATGATTTCGACATTGGCGGCATTCCTATTCGAATTATGCAGCGTTCAGTCTCTAGAAATGAAGTCAAGCCAGCAGTACCATTTAGTGGTAGGAGCCGGCCCAAGATGGCTGATGGAGCCATCTCGGACAAGAGAAGTTATCCACCCACAGCATCTGTTGAAACTTAAATCTCTTCAAAAGTGAAGACCAAATATGTAGATGAGGTTCCCTAAAAAAAGAAGGTAAAGACATTTATTTTTGTCATAATTGGGAATGGGGTTTGAAAATGGAGCAGGAGTAATAACAAGTTTGCAGCCCTGTAATGTGATATTCAACTTTTGAAGTGTAAATTAAGTTTTTGATTCACATATTGATATTTTGATTAGAATCAGGTAATTGCCAAAGTATATGTTCTGGTCTTCCATCATACTAAGTAGAATCCTGAAGAACTCTCCCTTTGTCCATATTATGACAATAAAAACAGTAAGAACGCACCCTTTGTCCATATAGTTGGAAACAACAAAATAATAAAACAAGTATGATAAAAAAATTTATTTTTGAATTAATCTCATGGTCCGGCCCATCCGAAGCCTAATAACTGAAAGTTTATAATCGGTGGATGTTTCCGAATTAAGGGTACGGTCCCATCACTCAGTCCTTATATAAGGGACATAAAACTCATTCAAGATTCTCCTGATCTTTTTTACGTTTCACATCCGATGATTCAACTCCGATCATTAGAGGCGCTAAAGTGAGCGAAAGACCGTCAACATCAAGAAGTTTTTGTCAGCGCCATATGCTGTCTAATAAAATCAAAAGATGATGTTTTCGTCCTTAAATAGTACCGGTCAATTTTCAATTCCACAATAAGTTTAAATGTTTGTGTTGATTAGGCTAAGAAACGTATGTTGATGTGTTTCTAAAGATGATATTCACTTAGATCTAACATTTGGTATCAGTAGCCTTCCTAGCGTAAATGTAAATCCTAAGATGATCGGTTGGAGATATTAGTTTTTTCATTTCAAGTCAGATTTGGATCTGTTAAAGTTTTTCATTCAGTTGTAAATCTATTTTGCTTAATTTTATCTTTCATTGCAGTTCTGGCATATATGGGTTATAGGTCATTAGGTACTAGGTAGTAAAAGAAAATCAAAACCTAAAAATTTTACTAGGCATGATGTTGTTGTTCTTAAACTGCATTAGTATTTTGTTACCTTTTAAATTTTATTTTATTATGAAATTATTTATGTTTACTACTAAAAATTAAGGTTTGTACTCAATCAAGTAAGATTTTACTCAACGGAGTACACTATACTCAACCAGTGTTCTAAAAGGCGCTAGGCGGCCCTAGGCGGTTGGCTTGGGGCCTAGGGACTAATCGGCTAGGCGGGGATTAGGCGGAAGGATTAATCGGATGATTAGGCGGAGTTATATATATTAATAATATATTTAATAATTAATTATAAAATTATACCTATAAAATTTAATTTTATTTTAAAAATAAAATATATAAAATAATTAGGCGCTAGGCGGCTAGGCGGGGCGTTTTTGAACCGCCCAGAGATTAGGCGGCCGCCTAGGCGGCTAGGCGGCCGCCTTTTAGAACAATGTACTCAACCGATTAAAATTTCTTTGTAAATTCTACTTGATCGAGTAAAATGGGTTTATGAATCCCAGAAACTTCTCTGAGTCTCACATGGTCCAAGTGAAATTTTTACTTGACTGAGTAAGTGTACTCGATTGAGTATAATTTCTTTTTAATTCTACTTGACCGAGTAAAATAAGATTATGAGACTTATAACTTTTTCTCAATGTCACACAGCCCGAGTAACATTTCGCTCGATCGAGTAAGTGATCTGTACTCAACCAAGTAAGACTTTACTCGATCGAGTAGTTTATACTCAACCGAGTATGGGGAATAATTAGCATTTTAATGTTAATAATCTCTAATTAAAATAAACTTATGAGATGTTTTGATAAAGATTCAAACTTTGATATTAATTAGGATTTACATAATTAATTTTAATAATATATGATCCTTTCCTGACCAAAGTTGATTATAATCATGTAATGTTATTATTAATTTTCTCTATTAATTATTATTTAAAGTTTTTTTTTGATTCAGTCCATCGATGATTTGGACTAGAATTGTCGTTAGCATGTAATTAATTAAACCAGTATATGATAAACTTCACACCGCTTCCTTGTATTTACTAATGATATTTCTTTTCTAATCAATTCTCCATACCTTAAACACTGCTAGCCACATTGCTTGCATCTACTTGGGAAAAAAAGAATTGAGATGGTAATGAGCTTTCTTGACTTAACCATACCTTACGTGAGACTGTGCCCACTTCTTCTGATTCTAATGACGATAATTATGTTGAGAAGAATGCTAGCTATGATGCCAATTCTCAAAGGGTCCAACTATTATGTCTTATGATAATGAAAGCTATAATAAGTGATGTGATAAAGGGAGTTATTCTCAACTCAAATAACGTCATCGACTATCTTGCTAGCACTCTCATAATAAAAATATTAACCGCTAAGTATGATGGCTTCATAAGTATAAGGGAGCACATTATGAGGATGTCTGACATGGCCGCTAAGCTGAAAACTATAAACATGGCCATTTCTGATGGAATGTTAGTTCACTTCATCATGACTTCACTCCATGGGAAGTACAATGCTTGTAAGATAGTTTGTTGTTCTAAAAAGTTATATTAACATTCATGTTTTTAAGATGTGGCATTCGACATTGGTTGTTATCTTGCTGAAGAAGTCCACCGTTTTCTATTCAGACTCCGTACATGCAAAGGCACTCGAGACGCTTGTGAAGTTTGTGGATGAGTGAGTTCACTATTTATATTTTTTATTCAATTGTATTTTGGTAAAATAACTAGCAATTCACATCACAATTTGTGTAATATATTCACATGCCTTCGACGACGGTGTGAGTACGATGCGCCAATATCATGAGCGATAGTGATGATAAAATTTTCAATCTCAACACAAAGTAATAATTTATCAAGTAGTAATGATCTCATTGACGATATGAACTTTTAATAATGCATGTGACAACCTGTAGACTCGAAGTTGTACGGATACTATGTATGTAGGAACATGCATCGCAATATTGATTGTTTATCTCTTGGGCCTGACATAGCATGATTCGGCATTTAGCAGGTAAGGTTTAGTTATTTCACTAATTTTATAGTATAATTATTATGCATTACTTTCCTCTTTTTAATTTTTTTTATTAACACTACTTTGGCTAGGTCTCACGCCATATGCTGATTTAGATATCAACTCAGTCAGAGAAGAGATAAGGGCGCATGTAATGGACATCCATCGGATGACTATAGCTGGCGGTTTATACGCTAGCTTATGTTGTTGTATTTGATGTTTTATTTCATGTATTTTATGATATATTGAAACACATATATTACATATTTCTTATCTTTTAAGTATCTATATTTTTTATTATTATTTAATAAATATATAATTGAAAATTGAATTAATATATTAATGATTTTATTTTCTAATTTATAAATTCATTTATAATTAAAATAAATAAGAAAATAAAATTAGTAATTCAAAAAAGGCATATTACAATGCTTCAAAAATTGAAGTGTGGTAATAGGTATCAATCAATTATCACGTTTTATTTTTTTGAAGTGTGATAATATGTTGATACCAATTACCACGCTTAGTACATTAGTATTCATGGCGGTCGCTTTCATCACGCATCACACATGATCAAACGTGGTAATAGGTATTAACATGTACTATTGATGTTTTCAATAAGCGCAAGCATGATGAAAATAATGAGACTTCATTGAAATTATGGCATTATTGTTTAGACCACATTTCGAAAGGGAGAATATAACGTCTCATTGAATAAGAGATAATTCAATCCCTTGACTTCTCTGATTGTCAGGCTTGCATTGACTGCATTAATGGAAAGTATATTAAACAAATTAAGATAGAAGCCACACAGAGACGTGAGTAGATGGATTTGATTCCTTTATTATATTTATTGATGATTTCTCTATTATGAATAGATTTTTCCAATTCGTGACCGATCTGAAATCATTTGACAAATTTATGATATTTAAGGCAGAAAAAGAAAATCAGCATAATTTAATATTAAAGTCGTGTGATTAGATCTAGATGAAGGATGTTATGGAAGACATGCTCCATATGGACAAATTTCTAGCGTGTTTCATAAATATCTTAAAGAAAATTGAATAGCAGCACAATACTCCAGGGTCAGTGAATCTCAGTAGAATGGAGTAGCTGAAATGTGGAACCGTACATTTATGGACATGGTACGAAGTATGTTAAGATACTCCAAATTGGTAGCTTTATGTATAGAAACATTAAAAACAACAGCTCACATACTCAATCGGGTTCCCAATAAATCAGTCATAAGACACATTATGAATTATTGACTGGGAGAAAACTAAATTTAAGATACTTACATATTTGGAGATGTTCTACTAAAGCAAAATTATTTAATCTCCGTATTGGAAAATTAGACCATAAGACCGTAAGTTGTGATTTTATTCGTTATCCCAATTGGTCAAGGGGGTATCATTTTTTACTGTCTAGGCTGCACTATTAAGTTCGTTGAAATTTATTTTTTTGAGAATGATGAAATCAGTGAGAGTTCAGAGAGTAAAAATATTGATCTTAAGGATATTCAGGTTTATGTCACATTATCGATAATCCAAAAGATAATTATTCCTACTTCCCAAATAGTACCTCCAGTTCTGAATCATGTGGATGACTCCCCAGCTAATAGATCAGAAACTATTCATATTATGCCTAATGATGAGATACTGACAAACTAGTCTCTTATGACACTTGATGAACCTTTTGTGATAACTAATGAACCTTTAAAAAGATCACATTGAGAAAGAAGACACATCATATCTAATGATTACGTTCTGTACATAAATGAAGATGTACATGTCATAAGAAAAGTAGATGATCTCACTTTATTAATGAGTGTCATGATTTCCAAGGATTCATCAAAGCGATTTGAAGCTATGGTAGATGAAATGAAATATATGAGCATTAATGATCTCTGAGATTTAGTATAAATTCACAATGGAGTCTAAATAGCAGGTTATAAGTGGATCTACAAAATTAAGCATGACTCTAAGGGACACATCGAAATATTCAAGACAATGCTTGTAGGAAAATTTTTACTTGAAGACAAGGGATTGATTATATTGACACTTTCTCTCTCATCTCAAAGAAAGATTCATTGAGAATAATTATTGATGCTAGTGGCTCGTTATGATTTAGAGTTACACTAAAATGGACATTAAAATCACATTTTTTATTGATGAATTACGTGAAAAAGTATATATGGCTTAAATAATAGGTCTGGTCATTAAAAGAAAGGAACACATAAGATGTCAGTTTGAGAAGTTAATTTATGGACTAAAGCAAGGGTTCATATATTTGTATCTTAAGTTTGATGAAATAATGAGGAGAATTAACTTTATTGAATATAAGGTGGATAATTGTATTTATGTCAAGTTAAGAAGAGAAAAATTCGTCATATTAGTACTTTATGTCGATGATATCCTATTAGCTAGCAGTAATAAAAACATGCTGCATGAGACAAAGAGTTTCTTATCTACTAATTTGAATATGAAGGAGCCCGGTAATGCCGCCTATGTTTTGGGCATTGAAATTCATCTAAAAGGTAAAAAGGAGTTTTAGGTTTGTCTAAAATTCATATATTGATGAAGTACTTAAGAGATATAACACGCATAATTGTACTACCATGCATGCTCCTATGGTCAATGGTAATACATTTGAATTATTCCAATGTCCATGGGATTAATTAAAAACTAATCGGATGAAGATGATTTCTTATGCTTCAGCTGCCGAAACCTTATGTATGCTCAAGTTTATACATGTCATGACTTACCTTTTGTTAGCGGGATACTTGGTAGATTTCAGTCAAACTCAAGACTTGATCACTTAAAAGTTGTTAAGAAGGTCGTGTATTATTTGCAAGACACTAAGGACTACTGCTCAAATATAAGGATATTGATAACCTTTGGGTTATAGGTTATTTAGATGCTGATTTTGTAGGGTGTGTTGATACTAAAAAGTTGACATCAAGATACATCTCCACCCTCGTGTGAGTGAGGAACTATTTCATGGAAAAACTCTAAACAAGAATTTACATTATCATTAACAATACAAGCTGAGTTTGTGGTTGTGAAGCCGCGAGACAATATGTATGACGTAATAATTTTATCCAGGGCTTGAAGGTGGTCGATTACATTTCTAGACCACTAAAGTTATATTTAAATAATGAGGCATCAACATTCTTTTCAAATAATAACAAGTCAAGTGGTGCTTCCAAGCACATTGACATTAAGTATCATGTTGTAAAAGACAGAATTCAGGATCAGACTATCACATTTCAATATATAAGTACTCAGTTAATGTTAGCGGATCCACTTACTAAAGGCTTATCACCTAGGCTCTTTAGAGAGCATGTTGTTGGCGTGGGTTTGAAGGATAGCTGTTATCTGATTTTGAAAATGAGGCCCATAATTAGGAACCTGCTCACAATAGAAATCAATGATTATCCTAACGAGATAGATCAGTGTAGTTTAGATATTGGAGTTTTAATGGCATCATAATCGCGGTTGTAACGTGTTATCTCGGTAGGCTGGTCTAGTGATTGTGAACTTATGTTGATTAGTCATTTGATTAAGCAGGAGAATGTTGGTTTAATCTCATGGCTCAATCCATCTAAGACTCAATAACTTAAGGTCCACATTGGTGGTCGTTTCCTAACTGGGGTTACAGTCTTTGTCGCTCAGCGCTTATATAAGGGAAATAAGATTCATTAAGGATTCACATAATCCTTTTTATGTTTCATGCCCGACAAATCAGAAAGATATATTTTTTATTATTAGAAGCGTTGAAGCGATCGGAAGACATCACCGTCAAGAAGCTTTCGTCTGCACCATCAACTATCTGAAGAAAAGAGAAGATGATGTTTTCATCCTCAAACGATACCAGTCAGTTTTAATTCCACAATAAGATTAAGTGTTTATGTTGATTAGGGTAAGTAACGTATATGTTGATGTATTCTCAAATATCATGTTTAGTTAGATGTAACATCATTGTCTAAGCATATATCAACCAAGCTGATTATTGGGACTCACTTAGAGAATGGAGAGAGAAGTCCCGCTGCGCGGGAACACGAAAAGCCGGATCTTCGACGGCGGACAGCCGGTCGACCCGCGACCCCCGGACGGCGAGGAGGATGGTAATGGAGATGGCAGGGCTCCCATGGTACAGAAACAGAGCTACGCTGCAATTACGAGACAAGCGGCGACAACAACATTCCCGTCGATTGATCTTCCACGGCGACAACCTCTGAACAAGGACGGGAAACCGGCGCTAGTTTTCACGGCGACGGAGATCCATGCCTGCACCCAGCAGCTCCAATTTGCTCTGATTGCGAAATTCTCGAATGGAAGGCCTCATATCTCGGTGGTGGAAAGGGAGTTCAACACCGCGTGGAAGCTGGATGGTCGGCCGATCATTAGCGATATGGATGGTCATCACATCCTGATTATCTTGTCCTCGGAGAAGGATGTAGTCTCGGCTCTTACTCAGGCGCCTCGTCGAGTGGGAACCTCGCTATTCAGGCTGTTTAGGTGGACGCCAGAATTCCACCACAAAAGAGAGTCTACAATCATATCAGCCTGGGTCCGTTTTTCTCATCTCAGACTTGATTTATTCAATGAGGGAGTACTGCGGTGTCTCTGTCAACCGTTCGGGAGATTCTTGGACTCAGATATGCACACCAAGAACCGTACCAGGTCTGCATTCGCGCGCTGCTGTGGAGATTAATGTTACCAAGGCTCTGCCATCGGAGATATGGATTGACACAAGCGATGGTCATGGTTGGTGGCAGGAAATTGTGTTCGAAGGCAATTTCAAGTTTTGCTCTAAATGCAAACTTCATGGTCATAATCTGGCGGAATGTCGCAAAATGAGAATTATCCCGGTAGAAAAGAGGAATAACATGGAAACAGGGGAGAAGCCTCAAAAGACATTAGTCCATAAGGAGGCAGAATGGATAGAGGTCCGAAAAAAGCAAACCAATCCGGAGAAGGGCCCAGAGGCAGAGCAAAGCAAGTATGACCTCAATCTCGAGGAAGGAGAAATAAGGAGTGAGGTTGAAGGCAGGACTGAGTATGTTCCCTTAGAGCAAACCATTCCCAATATGAAAAAGTGTCACTCGGTGGATCAGCTGAATGTAGAATCAAGTGCATCAAAAGAGGCTGTTCTAGAGAGGTCCTACTCGATGGATGAAATTTGGAAAGAAGTGTCGTAGAAAAAACTAGACTTTCTGAAGGAGGAGTTCCAACACTACCACCTTATCAGTAAACACCTCAAGAAAACGAGAGAGGAAAACATTAAAAGAAGGAAACTCATGGAGGAAAGGGAGCGCCAACTATGTCAGAGCCAACCTCCAGACATAGCCGGCAGTTTGGAGTCGGTGTCCCAAGTTCCAGAAACTCAAAAGCAGACAAAGGAGACTCTAAAGGATCATAGTTCCAACTCTCCTCAGGGGAAGATTAACAAGAAAAGAGATCCAGGCAAGAGTAAGAAAGAATTACTCTCGGTTGACAGAAGACCCCTCACAAGGGCGGTCACTAAACTTTCTGCGCTCTTAAATCAATGATGAATCAGATCATCATATGGAATGCCAGGGGAGCCTGCAATCAAGGTACAACCTACCACCTTAAAGCTCTTATCTCTAAATATAAACCATGGTGTTTAAGTATATTAGAGCCAAAAGCTAATAGCATCAAGCTGAGACGTCTAGCTAGGAAACTTGGTTTTTCCTCCTTGTATTATGATGCAGAACTTAACCATCATCTTGCTATTTTTTGGAGTGCTGAAGTGGAGGGAAAGATCACCCATGTTGATGACCAAGTGATTACTTTGGAATTTATTAACTCGGGCAGCAGCAAGAGTATTTTTGTTAGTATAGTTTACGCAGCTTGTTCTAAGCATGCTAGGCGAAGAATTTGGGATAATCTTCTTGATTTGAATCAGAATATCAAAGTTCCCTGGATTATAGGAGGGGACTTTAATGTGATCTCTAGCTGGGAGGAGAAGAGAGGTGGAAGATTCTATCATGATGGTAGTATGTATGAATTCAATTCTTTCATCATCCAATCCGGCCTTCATGATATTGCATCAAGAAAGGGCATTTCAGTTGGACAAATAATCGGCAAGGAGACAAAAGAATTTACAAGATGATTGATAGGATTTTCATCAACCCGGAAAGTCTTATGCAATTCCCAGACAGTGCCTTGTCCTTACTGCCAAGAATTTGTTCAGATCATACTCCCCTGTTACTCTGCCTAGAAAAACCGGATGTGAAGAAATGCTCCTTTAAATTCATGAAGATGTGGTGTGATCATGAATCTTTCTTACCTATGGTTACCCGATGCTGGGAGGAGGGTTCCCAAGAAAAAGGTTTATTTCAGTTTGCTAGCAAGCTGGCTAGTCTCAGGAGAAAACTTCAACAATGGAACAGGGAGGTTTTTGGAGATGTCAATGCTAAGATTGATGACTTGGCTGGTGATATTCAATCCCTGGATCACAGTTTAAATGAGGATACCTTCAACGATTTGCAGGAGAAAAAGGCTGAGTTCCAGAGGTGGCAGAATAGAAATCTTATGATGCTGGAAGACAAGGCTAATCTTCATTGGATGAAGGAGGGAGACAGAAATTCTAAAATCTTTCATGCAGCCATCAGAGAGCGAGTTCATTCCAACAAAATCAGTATTAAGCTGGAAGATGATTCTTACTGTGATGATCCTACTATTATTGGCAATATGGCAGTAGCTCATTTCTCAGAGTTATTTGCAGGGCAGAGACATTGTCATAAGGCTGAGCTGCTCCAGGAGATCCCTAGTCTAATTAATGGTGAAGACAATGAGAAGTTAGCTGGTATTCCTGGAGAGGAAGAGATTAGAGAGGCTATTTTCACGCTGAATGCTGTTAGCGCTCCTGGTCCGGATGGTTTCACTGGGGTTTTCTATCAGAAGTGCTGGGGTATCATAAGGAGGGACGTAGTGGAAGCAATTCAACAATTTTGGGAGGAGGGAACTCTTCTGCCTAGAAATATATCCTCAGCTACTATTGTCTTGCTGCCTAAAGCAAAGAATGCTCATGAGTTTAAGGACTTACGGCCGATTAGCCTTTGTAACTTCTTCCACAAAGTTATCTCCAAGATCCTGACCTCCAGGTTGGCTTTAGTTCTTCCTAAGATCATTTCGCCCGAACAGTCTGGCTTTGTAGAAGGAAGGAGTATCATGGAAAACATTGCTCTGGCCCATGAAATGACTAGGGATATTAACAAGAAATCTAGAGGGGGAAATATCATTATGAAGGTGGACATGTCCAAAGCTTATGATAGGGTTCATTGGGCTTTCCTGCACGATGTTATGAGAGCTTTTGGTTTCAATGAAAGATGGATAGATTTGATTTTTAGAAATCAAAGTAACTGCTGGTATTCCATCAATATCACGGGATCTAAACATGGCTTTTTTAAGGCTGGCAGGGGTCTAAGGCAGGGAGATCCCCTGTCGCCTAGTTTATTCGTGATTATGTTAGAGGCATTCAGCAGGAAGCTTAAGGGCCTGATCTAGTACAAGAAGATTCAGTCCTATGCTTGTTCCAGGAGAAGTATGGCTGTGACTCACTTATTATACGCGGATGACTTGCTTATCTTCACTAATGGAGCGGCAAACTCGGTTAAAGCATTAAAGAAGTTGATAGACACTTTTTGTGAAGCCTCTGGCCAGATTATAAATGGAGAGAAAAGTATGGTTTTTGTGCCGGAGGATGCCTCCTTGGTTTTCTGTGATCGAATTCAGTCACTTCTTAATTTTCAGATGGGCAAGTTTCCAACTAAATATCTGGGTGCCCCTCTTTTTCCTGGGAAGATCAAAGCCGAGTACTTTGATGATTTGTTGGAAAAATTCAAAGAAGAATTTCAGGTTGGAGGTCCAAATTTCTGTCTTGGGGCGGGAAAGTCACTCTGATCTCCTCTGTTCTTCAGTCTCAGGCTTTTCACGCTTTATCGGTGCTGCCCATTCCGAAGAAAACCTTAACAGGATGGATAAGATGCTTATGAACTTTTTTATGGGATGATGGGGATTTAAAGAAGCATCATTGGGTGTCTTGGAATTCTATACCCTCTCCTATCAGCCACGGTGGCCTTGGGATTCGGAAGTTGTTTCAATTTGCTCACTGCCTGAAAGCGAAGTTGGCTTGGTCTTTCCTGCAGAACAAAACCATCTGGGCAAATTTCATGAATGCAAAGTACAAAAATCTAGATGTATCTACTGCTGACTCCAGGATATGGAAATTTTCGCTCCCTATTATTAAGAATCTGATTTCCAAGAGTTTCTGGCAGGTAGGCGCTGGCTCTATCTCGTTTACTCGGCAGAAATGGTGGCCTATGGAGACTGGCGAGGTGGCCTTTGCTGAAACTAATGATCTTTCCTTTGCGGAAGTAATGAATAATGTTGATTTAAAAGAAAGGTACTGGCTCAATCTTCCTATTCCATTAAAGAACTTTGTTGAGAGCATTGTGATTCATAATAGGGAAGACAGGTTAATTTGGAAAGAGTCTGCAGATGGGGTTTTTTCCACTCAGAGCTTCCGGAAAGTTTTCTTTCCCTCCTCCGCTGGTCAGTTTAAATGGTGGGAGTGGCAAACATGGATTCCCTCAAAATGCAGTTGTTTTGTTTGGAAATGCTTGAAAAAAGCTATTCCTGTCGATTCGGTTATTAGATCAGCTCAAGTTCCTCTTGCGTCTAAGTGTGTTTGCTGTGTGCGGCATAAGGAGGAAACCATCGATCACCTTTTCATTCAAAGTGACACTGCTCAAGGGTTATGGAAGTATTTCGGTGGTATTTTCTCGGTTCCTTACCATGTTGGTTCTTTTAGCCATGCTGCGAGGAGATGGATTACTTCAGCCCGAACAGAGTCGCAGGTTGGTTGCCTTCGTATTCTCACCTTTGTGATCACAGTTTGGGAAATCTGGAAGTGGAGAAACAAGTACAGGTTTGAGGAGGAGCAGCCGGGTATTAACCTTGTGGCCAAAATTATATCTCATCTTCAACGATTGTCTGGCATTATTAAAGTCCAAAGGAAGGTAACGTGGATAGATTCTATTACTCTTAGTTGTCTGGGAATTTCTATTATTCCAGCAAGGTTGGTTATCAAGAAATGGGTCAGATGGACAGGAGATTCAGTAGGTATAACCTTGAATTGCAGTGGTGACAAGAGCAACAACTCTATTCAGGGCGGCGGCATTTTCAGATCGCCAGACGGCAAGTTGATAAAAGCCTACTGTTTTAAATTTCAGCAACCTAAGGATGATTATTATGCTTCGATGCTAGCTATCAAGATTGGGTTTCTTCTGGCGAATCTTTTCAATTATCAGATACAGGTGGTGCAGAATGACACCCATCGGTTGGTCCAAGCGTATCAGGGGAAGGGAGAGTTTCCTTGGTCATGTGAAGATATCGCTCGGGATTTTGAGGCTCAGAGATTTCAAAGCTGCTATCAATGGATTACGCGGGAAGAGAATTTGGCGGCCGTCGAGCTGGCGAAGGTGGAGGAGGATCACGACCTGTCAGTCATCTCTAACCTGGCGGGCTGCCCTCCAAAGGTGAGGAAGCTGATCAGAGAGGACGCTGCGGGCATTCATAGATTAAGCCGCGCTTAGTGGCTTTTGCTGTT
>NQLW01000808.1:687028-724088 GCA_002312845.1 Kalanchoe fedtschenkoi
GTTTCCTTGGTCCTGTGAAGATATCGCTCGGGATTTTGAGGTTCAGAGATTTCAAAGCTGCTATCAATGGATTACGCGGGAAGAGAATTTGGCGGCCGTCGAGCTGGCGAAGGTGGAGGAGGATCACGACCTGTCAGTCATCTCTAACCTGGCGGGCTGCCCTTCAAAGGTGAGGAAGCTGATCAGAAAGGACGCTGCGGGCATTCATAGATTAAGCCGCGCTTAGTGGCTTTTGCTGTTATTAGATCGTAGCTGGTCCATTGTAGCCGGGCGATTCTGCTCGGCGTCGGAACCCTAGCCGCGCCGGTGGCTTTTTCCGGTAGTTTAATAAACTTCATCTTTCTCTATAAAAAAAAAAAAAAAAACCAAGCTGATTATCATGGTGAAATAAGAAGAGTAGAGAATGCAGTCCGTTACTCAACAACAAAATAATTGAAAATTCATACGATAAAAAAAATCATTATCTAATACAGTGGTGGAGCCACATGTAATTTAGGGGGTGATATGATCCTTCTTAATTTTTAATTTCATTTTTAATATGTATGCTTATGGAATGAGTGCGTTGTAAATTACTTTTAATATAAAAAAAATTTTAAAAAAAAACTGCAATAATTCTCTTTTTTTCTCAAAACTCATAAGAAGATTTAGTTAATAAATATTTGTTTCACTATTACTGTAGGATTGGGGTGGAGCAGATGACGGCGACTGTTATAATAAAGGCCGACTCACGCCATTCCAATGGGCCTACCGAGCCTGGCCCATTAATCTCAACCGAGCCCTAATCGCCATCTCCGCGCTTCTTCCTCAAAAATATGATCTTTCACTCCCAGAGGAGCAATGGCGACGTTGTTGACGCCAAGCGATGTACGGCTCGACATCCGTCGTCCAATCGAGTCTCATCTCAACTCATTCTATGTATTGCACAGATTCCTCCTTTTTCTCTCCATTTTTGTTGCTTGTCTCTTCAGTGTTGAAACACCATTGATTTCCAATAGCTATAAGTTTCGCATATTTGAATTTCGAATACAAATTTGAAGCTGAGGCTGTGATGACAAAAATCGTTTCTCGATGCTGATCAAATTGAATTTGACCGTCGGCAGGCAATTCATGTGTTTGCCTTGTGATGACTTGTAATTTGTGCGTGTCTGAGCCTCCCAAAATGTTTTTAGTGTTGATTCATTGGCTTTATTTTATCATCTTCTTGGATTTTTTTTTAAAAAAAATACTTTTTTAGAAGAAACTCTTTTTACATTTATTTAAATCACACATCTGACCATTAAAACTTGTCCCCCTTGTACCACCTTTATACTTTTTGTCAAATTTTAACAATTTGAGCCTTGAAGATAATCATTGTTGTTGGTTTCACTTTCTCTTGAGTTTTGGGGTCCTGCAAATAGTCAGTGATGACTGATGGGGTTTTCCAATTTATAATTCATTCAGCTTACTGTATAGTATTGGTAACAGGTTAATATTTTATTTAATTTCCCAGTAACAGTTTGCTCCCAACACCATAATTTTTCGATGAATTCTTGTTAAAGCTTAATAGATATACATATATATAGTTATCTATCTGAGTAATCATAACTTGAGATGAGTATGCTTATTCTGATCAAGCATCCTTATCGACTATTTTGCTCTTGGGTGACATTAGTTTAGCTGAACCTCCGAGTCATAGGCTGCCCCTGGCTTCCAATCACTTGGGATTACTGTCTTAGGTTGTATGTATTTTATCCCATTTGCTCCGTTGACTTGGACCCGCAACATGAGGTTACTCCTTTGCGGGTTGGCTAAATCCCACACCGCACCATAAGCCCTCCTCATACACACCCAGTACTTGTAATCTTCATGCCATATCTCTACACCAGTAATGTCATACATTCCGGCGTTGTACAGAATTATGAGAGCCAGATAATCAGGGTAGTAGCTGTTCTCATGAATCTTGATCATAATGTTAGAATTGGGGTAGCCACATGAGATTCTTTTGTATTCCACGTCTATGACACCATAGCTCATCAACTTGTATGCCATGTTCGGATTTGCCAAGTTTTTGAATGCCTCTTCGCTCAGTATGAAGTCTGTTCTGTCTCCTTCTCCATAGTCCGTCACTACTACGCTCGTACCATATTCATGGCACAAATCTGGTAAGCGGCACCTTACCTAATGAAGTCACCGAGTGAGTACTCTTAGCATGCTATATCAAACTTTGGAGGGAGTTACTTTTTTTTGCAGGTTCATGTAATTGTAATGGAGCTAACCTGATAGCAAGCGCCGCAGCCTGATCCATTCCTGTACAACCTTGAAACTCCTGTCACAATACCTCCATTGACAGTTCTTCCGTAGTCTCCGTATCCACAAGCCTCCGCTGCAATCATTGGACTGTAGTCTCATAACTTGTACAAAATAGTTTGAATTTGGAAAATGCATTTCATCTTCATTACATCGGTTTTATTGTTTGCTTTTGGAAAATCCTGCAGAGAATCAGATTTATGACTTGGGCGTGTTAGCCTAGGGATCATTTATACTGGTCAAAGTGGGCACTATGTTTTAAAATGGCACTCTGCATAAACTGTTGTGTAGGTCATGAGATTAAAGATGGACACATACTTGGATTGGTGTAACAATCAGGGCTTCCGGTATATGTTGCTCGAGAGCTGGCAAAGCCATCTTGGGCGGTTACCATGTTCAGGACTTCTGACAAGATTAGAACATAGGCAAGAGATATTTGAAAACAGTAAAGCTTACATGAGTAATAACTCATGTCTAAGAGTTCAGAGTATGAAACTTTTTTCTGAGATAGTTAAATTTGACATTTGGAACTCGAATTTATAGCCTTTAATAAGGTACCCATCCACTACCAAGATTAGCTGGGGCTCATGAAATTTTATTCCAATTGCCACTGCGATAGACCCCATATGTCATCTTAAATGTTAAATCCCATATAGTGTTTTAATAAAAGTCTGAAGTGGATGACCACTTACAATAGCTCAATGAAGGTGATCATCTCCAACCTCACGTTTTTGCTGGCTGCTTCTTCTTTTTTCGTTTTTGTTCTTTTTTTTTAGCAAGAACATCATTTGCTTGTCAATGTCATCGAAGGTGGCGGTTCTAGGAATTCAAATTTGGAATTACGAAATAGTTTCAAACCTCCGACAAGTTACGATGGTGGACAAAAAATAAAGAGATAGATGAAATTAAGTTGATTCTTGGGTAATTTTGAAAGTTATTGTGTTATATATATATATATATAAATATATATATATATATATATATATATATGTAGTTAACACTATAATTCTTATTCATGCTTTTGTAGAGCAAGTATCTACAAGACGGAAATACATAAACAAAATATATTCAAGCACAATAAGATAACAAATAAAATAAACATTAAATAATAAATATATTGCAATAGGCTCCCACCTAAAGGAGGTAAGAGTTTGGTGTAAGAGCACTAAAAAGAAGAAGAAGAAAAAGAATATTGGACAAAAAGTAGCAGCCTCTGATAAAGTTTCAGATTAGTGCATAATTTAGGAGGAAGGGCATTGGCTGTGATCATCTATTTTGTTCTGCGTCACCTATCCTTAAAGTTGACAGCCAAATCTCTCGTAAGTGAATTGTGACATAGGAAATATGAATTAAGTACAATGCTACAAAATTAAATACAATCATCTATATATTAATAACTTCAAGTCTCAGATATAAATGCATCTTTCTGTTTCTTTTCATTATTTTTTAACAATGGAAAAAAAAAACCTACGTACTGTAAACGGAAATTTCAAACTGCATCTCATGATTCTCTCAGTCTCAGGCTCAAAATATATGATACGATGAAAAACAAACCATAAGACAGGTATAATTAATAAAAAAATGAGGAAAAAGCACAGATTGGGAAAAATCTCAAACTTGTGTTCTTTTTACCTCCAGTTTAGATATTTAGTTTATTTTTTTTTGGGAAATATCTAATGCTAAAAAATAAATCTAATTGAATACAAATCAACTTAAATCAATTAAAACACACAAGCAAATTGTAGGTTTAACTAAATGATTAAATTTGATTTTCTCCTACACTCTTTTAAATGTTATAACATTTTTTATTTGAACCAGAGAACCCACCCCTTCAAAAGGAGAAAAACTACAGGAGAGATGCAATCCAAATCTCGCGCGGATACATCCTTGTTATTCAATGAAATTTAAATCTGGCCGGTGTCAGTCTCAAAAATTGAATTTGGAGTTAATCGCACCTTGAATCTCGAAAATCGAACTCTCAAACCGGCTCAACTAACCATCCACGGACATTATTTAATATTTTATTCACCAGAAATATCATATACAAGCAAAACCTATGACTATAACATGTGTTGCCCTGCGGCGGGAAATTACCTCTAAAGCATTTTTAGGGTGAAAATGAGAATTAGAATGCAGCACTCAGATCTTGGAGGATTTGCAACCTCATCTCTAGGGGGGAATGCTATTTGATAGTCCCTCCCCCCTCATTTTCTTCACGTTCTCACTGCTTGAAAACAATTATTCCGGGTATACTTGTTTTGAAAAGCCTAGCCATATCCATGAGCACCAAACCTGCTGATGAACCCAACTTCCATGGGTAGCAGACGCTGGGAAATTGCTGCGACGAAATCTTGTACACTTACTCTCTGAGATAACCAGCATGTTCATCCTCAGTACAATGTAAATAAAACCTCGGTGCATTGTACATGTGACAGTGACCATACTGGACAATCACCATGCCTTACAAAAGCTGTGCCTTTTTAAGATCAGAAACAACTCCTTGATCATCAGGGCTCATATCATTGTACACAACCTGAACCACAAATGAAGGGAAGGTGATCCAACATGAGAAGATACCCGCCGAAAAGCATTGCTCCACTCACAATAAACAATATCTTACCTATGATTTGATATTCAACTGCCTCACTTGGATTAAAATAATTCGGGCGCCTTATGTCTGCTTCGATCTGCTCGGTTGTTTTTCCTGTATGCCTTGAAAATAGTTTCACCTGCAATAAAATTACTGAACTATTTTACACTTAGTACCACACCCTCATGATCTCCTAAAGCCAGGATTACCAACAAATTTTACAAACCAAGAAGAACAGATCAGCTAACAGGTTGGCTTCCACATAAATTATATACAGTTTTGAAGACCATCCAAATATATTATAAAATTAGTCTGATTATCCAGATAAGATCCAGCCTTTACGAAATATATATAACCGACTTCCCATATACCACGACTTATTTCACATCTAGCCTCTGAAGATATGAAACTCAAATTGAATAAGAAAGAAATAAACCTGGTCTTTCATCTTAAAATGTGTAAGATTCATCAAGCATGTCACATATTTGGGTAATACACACGTCCTTGAGCGTGCTAAAATATTTTTCATGCTAATGAAATAACAGTGAAAAATCAACTGAGGGATGCTCTTACCAGTTCTGCCTTTACGTTCGTAGCTTCCTCCCTTGCAAGCTCCACGTCAGTTGCTTGCCTTTAAATCTCGCAATTGGCTAAACAGTTGGTAAATTTAATCCGAATGCACAGATTAAAAAGAAGAATTTCAACTATCATGGATAATTTGTCTGGAAGACCGCTCATGTGAAAAATAGAGAATGTCAATTTCTAACCTGCTTAATCATGATGGTTGATGATGGTAAAGCAGATCGGTTTCCTTTAGCCAGCAGCAAGGAGTAATGTAGCTTCTCCCCAAGCATTCCCAACACAGAGCGTGAAGATAGGTGGTTTCATATAGCTGCAACATAGGATTGATATGTAAATAAATATCTACATTTACAAGTGCGATAATAACTAAAACAGAAATGGACAATATGGTTTTCATGTAAATCTATGCAGACAGAAGAAGATACAAAATCAAATGAATCTCTGACTCATCAGTACAAGCAAATTGTAGAGCGTTTTGTTTTGCATGTCAACACATTTTTCAGATTTGTTAGAGGTGCCATGAAAATCATATTACGCGTAAGGTTTAACTTGGTAATACCGCATGACATCATAGATCGCCAGAGCTTCCGTCTCATAACCCAGCTTTTCTCCACCCTAAGGATACAAGTGAAACTTACCATATAAGTGCTAACAACAATAATCAATCAAACAACACATGTTTCCTAAGAAATGAAGGACTATGTTTCCTCAAAGGATTTATCTTATTAAGTATAAGAAAGTGAATATTAAGTTTCAAGTAACAGAGCTCTGAGGCTCTTGTTACCAAAATAAACTTACTAACAACCAAATGTCGACATTAACAATAGAGGATGTGATCCAAAAACTACAAAATCTACTAATGTTCCCTTTGCAATCAATGGCAGTATAAACCAATGTATGCGCACATCCTTTTGACAAAGTCAGTGTTAGCCGCTACACCGCCCACTGTTTTTGTGCATGCAATTTCACCCGGCCAGTTGTAGACAGCACTATAATTGGCAATCACGCTAATGGTACACAAAGAATAATTTCATGATTATAGTCTATCTTCTCTTAAAGAATTCATTTTCTAGCCACATAGATTCATTAAAGTATACCTTCAGTGTCACTCTCGTCACACTATAAGAAGCACATTCAGCAAATATGAGAAATGTTGTAAATGAACACAAAGAATATTCACATTTGTTATTCCAGTAGAGTTTATGTATAAGTAGATGGGCTTTGTCTCATCTTCATACTGAAGGTACAGAAACTCTGCTGAGTATCAATTCGGTGACAGAAGGAACCAGAGACATTCTAAGGTAAACAATTCGATTCTTGTACAAATAAGATGCCAAGTCAGGGGGAGTTTGCTCCCACGCGCTCCCCCTCGAGAAAGGAATAACCTATCAAATACAAACAAATTATATTCATTCTTTTGAACCGTAACAGTCCAATAACTAACTAAAACTCTAGAGTCACTTCAGCTTTTAGCAGCTATAACAAAATAAGGAACACCAACATTCCAGTTCATAAATCATGCTTTATAAGTTCAAAATGAGAATTTACACACATTATGACTCAAATACTCAAAAGATCAATACATATGGAACAATAATTGTTTCGCAGAATGAAGTGCTTTTGGCTCAAGGTTTCAGACTCGCCAGGAGTCAAATTTCAGTCGAAAAAAAAAAACACGAAAATTTCTTCGGTCAAGCAAAGCCCTAACCTAGAGAAAGTCGAAGAGGAAATGGCCGTAAATCCATATAGGTTACAACGCTCCTTTTTCCGCAGCAGTCGGCAATCAATTCCGTATTGAGCGACGCAGGACGCAGCTTGTGTCCGGAGAAGTCGCCAGCGACGCTACCGCCAACGAAGGGCGCGATGAGATTGTATGACAGAGCTGCGGCTGCCGCTCTGAGACTCGATTTCGCGGTGCGATGGGGGTGAGGGAGGCATCGGGCGGGAGGAGGAAGCGGAGTGCGGCCAAATGCGAGGGTCGTTTTGAAGTGGGGAGGTGGAAGCTGAGGATTTGGAAGTTGCTACAGTAAAGCAAAGCAAGTGGAGGAAGATGGGAGATGAACAGGATGGAAATGGTGGATTGGGCTTTCTGGATAGCCCGAACGGCCCATTAGTATTTATTTGGATTCAAAATTATCGTCTCAGAAATAACAAGGGTAACGGCGCAGTTTTGACAACTAAGCATCAATTCTCTGCTTGTCATCTCATGACTATATTAAATTAAATTAAAGGACTAAGAGCAAAGGTATTCCACACTTTCATCCAAAAAAATTAAAAATTAAATCAAATTATTAGTCATCTCTTTTTAAAATATGAAACTGTAATCAGACCACTAACATTTCAAACTGGACTGAGTTTCAAACCGAATGATTTCTTAAAATTTGAAATTGAACTGAACCACTAACATTTCGAACCTAACCGACCGATTTTAAACCGAACCGAACCACCCGGGAGCGTCAGACAGACAAACGCTATTCTTTTATAGTATTAGATAATTTAATTAATATGTGTCAGTAGTTGATTAGCTTTTAATATATGGGTTAAAATCACAGAATTTTGAATGGTTATATTCTCATTGGCTACATTCTTAGTACTTTGTGTTTTTGAACCAAAAAGTCAAAGCAAATAGTATGGTTGGTACAATTTTACTTTTTAATCATTAAGTTCATTTAATTAAAATATTTTGTATTTTGATTTAATACAGCTAAGCAAAATACAGTCAAATCCAAATTATGTAGTTTTGAGGCACGATTTTCAATTATCTTATTTTGATTTACTGCAAACTACGTAGCTTAGTATCATGGGATGTCATTCCAAATATTTTTCACCCCTTATAATCTGTCCCTAATTGTCAATCTTGGACAGAAATTACTTAAATTTTATATAAATGAACTCCTGCTATTTTATATAAAGGAAAACATAATATTTTTTCTGTTTTGTTTGCCATTTAAGATTGGTGCATAAATTATGGTTTAGAAGTAAAACAAAATGGATTTGGTTTTAATAATATCATTCAAATTTTACTTTACACGTACCGCATGGTGAATTGGAGGCTGCAATTCATAACTACATAATTTTGAATTGAATATATAAAAAGCTTGGTTGTATTGGATCTTATTCCAAATTTATTTATCCACTATTATTTGCAATCTAACAATCTCATATGCGCACATATATTTATGTATTAAATTTGATAAAAAATTAATATTAATAGATTCTTAATCTATTCTATTTAACTTAATAAATCTAGACAGAGGGAGTAAGTTTTATGATTTTTTTCCAGAGATTAATTTTTTTACTATAGATTGAAATCATTTATTTATACTACTTATATTACTATGTCTAAATCTATTCAAATAATTGTTGTAAGATTTTGTAAATCAATATGTTAGGGTGGAGAGACCTCTTCTCTCTCCCGATACGCGTGCGGAACAACAACATCAGATACTTACACAAATAACACGCACTAACACATAATAATATGAATTAAGGATGAAAGAAACACACAAAAGAAACACACTATTGATATATATGTATTAAAAAATGGACTCATCTATTAAAATTTTGAATACAGACATCTCAATTCTCTCATAGGTTTTCTCTAATAAAAAACTTATAAAATTTTTACATAACTCTCACGAAGAATTTCTCATGAATTCTCTTAAATGGCTCCCACTGAATCTCTCAATTTGTTCTTGGCACTGAAACATCCTATTTACAGGGTACTAATACTAAATCAAATATGATTTCTAATCCTACCAAAACAATAATTTAGTAACCTGCAAAAAATAGAACAACTAATTCTAATCAACTTCTAAATTAATAAGTTAATTATTTCTTTTGTTATCATATTTAGAAATTTAGTCAATTTTCAATACAATAAATAATTTAGTAGACAAGAATAGTATATTTTATGTGACAAATATAAAGAAAACAGATAGAATAATGTAAAAAGTAAATTTAAAATCAACAATAACAATAGAGTGGTCCAACAAAGTGCATGGCATAAAATGTGTTGGAGATGAAGATGGGAGTTGAACCTAGAAATTAAATGCGGCATTTAAGCAGGTGGAAGTATTCATTACTCATTACCGGAGTCAACTTGTATGCTGACCAGAACAATATCTCAACATGACAACATGTGATAATTAATGGCAAGAATACACAAGCTGCGACATGTGTTGAGTTTGTTTGTTGTTAGGAGTATAGGTGTAAATCTTTTGTTATATACTGATCGTTTAAGATTAATTTAAATAGATTAAGATAAATTTAATACTAACGGTTGAACAAATTTAATAAGTACGTGATTAATATTTTTTTGAAAAACTCCGTGCAAAAAGTGAAATTGATAGATATTAAAGATGAGAAATGTATTTTTTATTATTATGATAATGAAGTGATTAATATTTGAAGTTTTAAGATAGTTTTTATTAATTGATAAATAAAAATATGCAAAAAAATTTGATTAAGTGAATATGTAAAATGGACAAAACAAGTATCTGGATCTTCTCGTTATCATAATCCACACGTGCCTACTCAAAAACCTCATTATTTGTATATAAATATATTTGAAATTCTAACAAAATAAGTTTAATTATGAATATTTATTTGGTGAATATCCCAAGTAATATAAGGAACGACTTAATCAGTTTGATTTATATTTATATAAACAAATGAATATCTAATACAAAATATTTAAAATCAATAAATGTATATTGAGGCTACTGCATGTGATCATTCATGTAACGAACGGCCACTCTTCCCACCAACATTCTCATTAAATTTGGGGAAATCACTTTGATATCTAATAGTAAAAATTAAAATTTAGGGTAAAATTTGCATATTCAAATAATGAAATTTCTTTGTATAATTTACATAGTAACTTAATAAATCTAATTAGATTCGTGTAAGGAGAATATGATTCGGTAATAATTTTTTAATTTATTTACTAGTTTATTAGTTTTTATAGAAAGATGAAATAAACAGGACTAATGTTAGATAATTTTGGGAAGAGTAGTTTATCTCTTCTATTTATTTTTCAATTGCCTAAATGCATCCATTTTATCAATATGGATGTAAGAAATATGAGGGCTTTTAAGTCTTATTTATTATTGTACTTGTAGAGAAAGTTTTTTTGTTTGGCCATCAAGTAGAACACATTAGATTACAAGAAAAGTGAGCTAATTAATGTAATCATCAGAAACGGTTGTTTTAGGCCCGAAAACAGTTGTGTTTGGGCTAAAGCGACCAACACGCGATGGTTTCAAGACCGTTGGATTTACAAATGTCGCAACAAGCTAAGTCGACGATTTTTAGTTCGCCGAGCGACAGTCATACTGTTAGTATCTGCTAATTAAGCCAATTAAATAATTTGAATTGATTAAGATTTTGACTGCTCCCAATTTATTTTTAATTCGGAATCATCATTGCTTACTAGAGGTTACTTTAATCAATGAGGTTTAGCCCTTGACTAATTAAGTATAAACCTAAAGAGTCACACACAATCTAATCTCATAAAATTGACTGAGTAAAAACCAAATAAGATTTAATACAGATATAATCTGGTTCAACTTAAACGGTAAACAAAATGAGTTAAACTTATGAATATAACCCATGAATAATAATCTGATGGGACTAGCCCAACGATCAGGTCCAATAACACAGATGATGGGCTTGGCCCACAGTTTGTGTTGATTTGTGATTGTATCCAACGGTATTTAAAAGATTTGGTGCGCTAGAAATCATTGTCTCCATGAGCACGGCCGGTCCCGACATTTTGGAGGCCCGATGCAAAATTAAAAGTGAGATTTAAATTAAACTACGCTTCAATATAAAACAAGTAGTTAAGATAGTGGAGCAAACATATCGAATACAAAAACATTTTCAATTGCATTTTATTAACAACTTTTTATATTGAAGAATTAACAACTTTTTATATAAATTTTTACATTTTATTAAGTGTATAGTACTGCAATTGAAGAATTAAAAAGTTCGGTACTGAAATTGAAGAATCAAAAAGTTCGGTACTTAATTTGAAAATGACTGGTAGTTTGGAGTATGTTTTTGTAGTTTAGCCTTTTATTTTAAAGTAATCGAACTAATTGATAAAGTAATCGTTTGAACTCTATACTTAATAATATGAATTAATACCGTAGTTGCATAAAATCACCATAACAAAAGAATTTGCAAATCTTAAAATACGCTAGAACTTTTTTTTAAAAAAAAAGTCCACCAAGAGTCTCTCAAAATTTTCTGTATTGTGATTTCAAAATTTTAAATTTTTTAAAATTTTGAAAACAAAACAATTATAGATACTAATAAAATATGCAAACATGACCATCAATTGATATAAATAAAAGAGTTTATACGATCGTGCATGAGTTATGTGTCTACCCCTTTTTAAAAATTTTATTTATTTCCTTAAGCATGAAAATTTAAACACAATCTGAATGTATGATTAAATGTAAGGATAGAACTAATCACATTAATTAAGGCACTTGCACTAATTAAACCAAATGACATCACCATCCATATGTAAGTCTTGATTGCCCAGTTTACTTGCTAAGTGTTATATGTTGCTGAAATTCTATTCATGCTATGTATTGTGCGGTCCGATATGTTGATGAAAGAAAATGATTTTGATTTGAGTGAAGTAGACATTGACGATCCGACTTTAATTTATTTTTAATAAATTTCTAAATATATATTCGGTATGACAACACTGCTGAGTTGTAGTCGTCTTTGATCTAATGTAATGCAAAAGCAATGCAATATCTTCTATTATGTCACAGCTGCATTTGACGACAAACCAAAATTTAATCAATTACAAAACAGTTTAAAATAATTATTTTATAAAAATTACAAAATTTAATAATTATGTCCACATATTTAAAAAGTTGATAATTCATACCCCACTTTTTATATATTACATCAAAATTTACTTGTCCAAAACTTTCTCTCAGCCAAAAACAATTATTCAAAATCAAACCAAACCTTAATGTGTGTGTGTTTTTTTTTTTACAAAATGAAAATAAATGTGAACGACGCCAAGAGAAACACAGTAGTTCTAGCTAAAATATGGACAAGTAGAAAATCTCACTCTATTCCATTCATCCATCCATTTTGACACCCTGGCCTCACATCATCATCATCATCTTCACGATCTCAAACCCATCCCAACCTCGGAAGCCTCTTTCCTCCATGGCTTCCTTCGTCTCACCGTCCTCCACCCAACTCAGCTCCTTCTCCGCCTCTTATTCCTCCACCAAACCCCATTTCATCACCTCCAAGACATCACCAACCCACTTCTCGTCTTTCACTTCCAAGAAGACCCATCACTTCGGTATCTCCGCCACTCTATCTGACAATGGAGCTGGATCGGTTGCTCCAGCATCTGCTGCTACCGTGTCTGTAGAGGAACCTCCTCCGCCTGTGAATAACGGGGCCTTGGGTGGAAAGACCGACGCCAAGGCGGAGGCCGTGGCTGTGGATGAGGGAGTGGTGTCTGGGAGTCTCAAGTTTGAGAATCCCAAGTGGGTTAATGGGACTTGGGACTTGAGCCAGTTTCAGAAGGACGGCAACACTGATTGGGATGCTGTGATTGATGCTGGTAAACAGTTTTTTTGTTATGTTTCATTTTTCCATTTTCAGTGCTTTATTATGATCTGTGTGTTTCTGGTTGGCGTTGTTCATGCATGAGTGTTTGAATATTTCTGGATGATGCTACACACTTATGAATCTCCTCAACTAAGAAATTGCAGACAAAACATTGTGTTGTTTTCTGTATAAGTCTAATAGGTTGAGGCATCTGTTGATTTTGAATGAAAATAGCAGACGCAGGAGAAGACATTGGAAACTGAATTTTCTCCTGGATGTGCATGTGTGTGTTGGGCACGAAAAGGAACAAAATTCGGTCCTGGTTAATGTGGGTGATAACTTCCCATTGTTGTGTATATACCTCAACAGTCTTGATAACAAACTAGTGTAAGCTTTTGTGGCAAAATATGCATCTCATGGACCTCAATTTATTCCTCTCCTCTATCACTGTCTCCCCCCCAACATAGTAATAGTCAAATAGATTGTGTTGGTCATGGAAATTGAGTTATTTGTGCTGGGGTAAGACTTTGTATTCTTGCTTTTTTCGGGTGGACATTTTATTCATGATTGTTGGTGTGTATGTCGTAATTTCCAGAGGTGAAGAGGCGGAAGTGGTTGGAGGACAACCCGGAGTCATCCAGTAATGACAACCCTGTATCTTTTGATACATCAATTATTCCTTGGTGGGCGTGGATGAAGAGGTTCCATCTACCAGAGGCCGAGCTTCTCAATGGTTGGTGGACCACCTGATTTAAGCCTAAAAGCATCACATGACCTTGTTTCTTGCATTGTTTTGCTAACTGGCACTTAATTTTTCACTCAGGTCGTGCTGCCATGGTTGGTTTTTTCATGGCTTATTTTGTGGATAGCTTAACTGGGGTGGGCCTTGTCGATCAGATGGGCAACTTTTTCTGCAAAACTTTATTGTTTGTAGCTGTTGCTGGAGTACTTGTTATCAGGAAGAATGAAGATGTTGAAGCTCTGAAGAAGCTTATTGAGGAGACAACTTTCTACGACAAGCAATGGCAAGCTACCTGGCAAGATGAGACCACTGGAAAATCCAAGCGCGACTAGTCGATAAATGAGCCTGTAGTTTTTCGATGTTTAAGTTTCTACCGCTTCTGTATCCTTCATTTTGTTAAATTTTTAAATTTAGTCTGGCTTGACGCATCTTTGGTATTGCTATCAAACACTTAATAGTTTCTACAAGTTGATAATTTCCATTTCATTTCATGACTTTGTTTAAAACCTCAATCAGTATCAAGTTGCCATTCCTGACAAAATACAGAGTCATCCAGAACCCAGAGCTTTAATGGGACTATGAGGAAGCCAAAGACAAAATACAATAAAAGGGTATTATGCTATACATACAGGTGGGCAAGCGTATTTGCAGTGCCTAAGATCATCCGAGACTTTGATGCTCAACTAATTTCACGTTAGAGCACACTGTGAAGGAGATGAACTCATTAGATCGTAAAGCACAATGTGAGGGAGACTGTGAAGGAGATGAACTTATTTGATCGTAAAGCACACCGTGGGGGAGATGAAAAAATGCAGGCCAAACCAATACACAGCAAATGCTGAAGTCTACTGATATATTCTTGAGGTGTGAACTCTTCTGAAGTCGATTTAAGTTAGTTGGAAAGTGAAGATGGCAATAAGCTGAGACTGATTCCAAGAATAACCTTTCTCCAATGGTGTTTCAGTAGTATGGTAGTGAAGGAAGCACTTCAGCTGTCGACGATAATTGAATTCATGCCAAGAATCTGAAAAGAAGCTCGATTTTAAACGCAAGGTGACCGGGTCTTGCACCAACTGGCATCATTAACAAGCTGCCCATACACTACACCTCAATGCCTTCTAGAGAAAACACTCCACTGAAGTTCGGTGAACAATATTGGCTCTCCTGAAAATTCTTTGTTAACCAAATGTTAGATTTAGGCAGTAGCCACTTCATTATCAGATACACTTCCTCCAGCTGGGAATGCGGATGCTGAAAACATTGGAAATCGTATCTGCAGCACACTCACCTTGAGGGGCAGATCTGCATTCACTTAAACACAATAATCAATCTCAGGCACATAATCTTTGGCTCAACGAGGACAACTCTACTCGCCTCTGTCTAAATTCAGATCCGAATTTCCAATCCGAACAGCTCTCTTGTATCTGACACTACAGGTTAGTGGTTTCTTGATGGTACCCTTGGAGGAAAAGTTGGAAGCAAGTTGACATATGCATTGTAATTCTCTTCTTTAAGGAGTCGGGTTAAAACCATGTCGTCAATGGCATCATTCAACTGCATCCCTCTGTCTGCCATTTTTTGAAGAAGCTCGACTATTCGTTGTGTGTCACCGACCAAGCAAAAACCATGAATAAGCGTTCCAAACGTGTAGAGGTCTGAAGGAGTCCCACTTTTTTCCATTTTAAAAACCAACCGCCTTGCCTCGTCCATTTTTCCAGCCTTACAAAGTCCATTTAACATGATGTTATACGTCACAACATTTGCCACCAAGCCCTCCCTAGACAATCTATCAAACAACTCAAAAGCTTTCTCTAATCTCCTTTCTTTACACAGTCCGTCGATGAGGCAACTGTATGTTACGGCGTTTGGTCTCCACCGGGTATCATTGATTTTATCAAACAGCTCCACAGCCTCCTGAATGTAACCATTCTTGCAGAGCCCATCAACCAAAATGGTGTAAGTAAATACATCTGGAGTGATATTATGAACTGTTACCTCACTTTTCAGATCTACCGCATCACTCACCATACCCCTAAGGAGCATGCCTTCTATTAAAGCATTAATGGTGATGATATTAGGCTTGACTCCCTTTTGAAGCATTTGCTGATATACCTTACGAGCTTTCTCTATCATGCCATGCTTACAATACCCTTTAATCAATATACTGTAGCTGACAACATTAGGTTTTAAACCTTCTTCTTCCAGTAAATTGAAAGCTTCCTCAAGTTCCTCAATATTCCCTTCTCTGTAGAGGCAGTCCATCAATGAGCTGTAAGTGTACACGTCGGGCGTATAGCCTTTTTGTTTCATGAATAACAACAGCTCCTTTGCTTCTTTACTCCGCCGCAGCTTTGCTAGGGCTGTAATCAACATAGTGAAGGTAACCACATTGGGCGCAACTCCTTGATCCAGCATGTCACAAAACATAGTTTTGGCCTCTTTCCACTGACCCACTCTGCACATACCATCAATAATCGAACTGTATGTAACAACATCAGGGATAATTGTCTTGCTCTTCATCTCTTGAAACAACTCTTTTGCCCTATCAACCATTCCATCCTTACAAAGACCATTAATAAGAGTACTGTACGAAATAAGATCGAGTTGAAATCCTTTACCGAAAACAGAAGTACCACCAACAACTTGTTCATGCAGATTTAAGGCGATTTTGGTATTACTGGTAGAACATAATCCCTTAAGCAGAGTAGTATAGGTAATGACATCAGGAGCAGCACCCAAGCAAGTCCTCATTTTGTGAACCAAAATAGCAGCCTCGTTGATCTTAAGCTCCTTACACAACGCATTCATAAGAGAATTAAGACCAACCAAAAATGACTTGAACTTAAAACCCCTTTTCAAAACAAGCCCTAGAATCCCAAAACCATATCCAGAGCAGCCGCCAATGTTGCTGTAGCACTTCATTAGTATACCCAGTGTTTTAGTGTCTGACACCACACCACTGGAACCACACAAAGGCATTCTTTTGTAAAAGCTTATGGCCTCAGTGTGATGATTGATTCTAGCAACAGCAGCCATCAAATAATTTAAAGTATATATTGGATGATGATAATGAGCGTTTGGGGAAGAGAGCATTTGATCAAACATGTAGCACGCATGTTTCAAATTGATACTGCTACCATCACCAGGAGCGGCTTTACTGTCTCTACGGTATCGTCTGGGAGATGAAACTTTGGACATGGTTGAGGTGGGCCGGTAGAGGTTGTGGAGCTTAGTGTTGAAAGTAGCAAAATTACCTGCTGCAGCTGCGGCTATCGTCGGCGGTTGTTTCCGGCATGTGCAAGCTACCAGCATGTAAAATGTAAATCAAATTTTCTATTATTGTTCCAACATCAAAGTATCTCAATTTTCATGAATGGCATAAAAAAATTAAATTAATTCATAAATTAATAATTGCACATCTATTCTAACATTAATAAATATTAATTAATTTGGAGTATTTTTCGATTTGTGCGTATCATCTTTGCGTAGGGCCATGCTAATCTTCTCCGTATCATTCCAATTTTATTGGATGTCCGCGAAGGGATAATATTAATTAATTTGGTTTAATTCAAAAATCAAAGAAATCGACAAGGCTAGTTGTGTTGCATGGTGAAAAGTTTTGAAAGTCTTCCCACGATTTCTAGGGCATTTAAATAGCTCCAGAATATCTAGGATGAGAGGGAGAAGATAAGTAAGAAATGTAAGGTGGACAATAAAATAAGTCATTGAAGAGTTGTACTTTACTAAAAATTTTAAAATTTGTGGTTAAAAATTGTTGGTTGCAAGATGATCGCCTAATTTGCAATTTGTTTTGCGGTCTAGTTTCGGCAGTTAATATTTTTAAGGGCAAATATTCTAAAGGGGTTTTGAAATATCGTCTCTTATCCAATTGCGATCCGAATTACTGTCGTTACCAAATAAGGTGCAAACCGTTTGTTTTTATTGACACCGTTTGTGAAAAAGACTTATGTTAACATATTCTTAACTGTGTTAAGAAATAAAAGACGCAATATAGGGACTCACAAAAATACTCTCTCCTCATCTTCTTTTCGCAGCAGCAGCGCCCTCCGATATTCTCTTCTCCGACAATAGCACCATCAATGTCGTCTATCGCCTTCATGTTTTTCTTCATTTTCAACTCGAGCCTTCAATGTTTCGTTCTCCTCGAGAGTGTTATTGAATTCAATGTCTTTGTCCATCAGATTAGCCTTGAAATCTACGACCGCTTCCGTCAATTCCTCCACCTCCTTCTCCAACTGAAACTCTTTCTAGTTAGAAGAGGCAGTCCCCATTTTTAAGTTCAGCACATCATTCCCCTTGGTGATGCACTACAAGTCGGTCTCTTTGTCCATTAAACTGGCCTTCAACCCTGCTCTTTACGATTTCACCGCTGAAAGTTCAGTTTCTAAATCAGTCTATAACTACGGATTACTGTGGTGGATTGTTGTTCATTCAACTATAGATGCAATGCCCCTAATAATTGTGCTGCTTCTAGAACTACAATGTAGAACTTAAGGATAATTTAACGGAGTTGTCTGAAGGATGAGATTTCACCTTTACAATGCCCCCAACTCTCTAAGAGTCTCCACTTCATTGTTCACCTTTTCATTTTTTATGTCTGAAATTTCACCTTTCCATCTCAACACCTCCAATGACAACGTCTCAACAGCGATGGATTGGAGAAATCATAGCCTCGCTGCTGCTAGAGAAGAAAACTAAGACATAAAACTTAACAGAAGACAACTCAATCTATACTTGGTAAACAATCAGAAGATGGTCGAACTGTTATTGATTACAACATTCTGAAGGAGTCAATTCTTTATTTGGTTTTGGAGCTCAGAGGAGGAACCATGATCAAGGATAAAGGACAGGGATGGAGGAGAAGGAAGGGATTCATCCGGTTCAACAAAGACTCATTTATGCCGAAAAGCAGCTCGGAGATGACAAAACTGTCAAGGACTATAGCATTAAAGGTGGGTCTATTCTCCATCTTGTGCTGGCATTGAAAGGTCTGTGATTTGCTGTTGAATAATAATACTAATTAGATGCTCTTTCTTCACTTATTTATATGGGATTCAATTATCATTCAGACAGTATCATGTCATTTACTTGTTGTTTAAAAGCGTTGTAACTTCAAACTGAAAAAAGAGCGACTCGCAGAGGCAGAACGTGACGGCCACGACGCGGCTCGAGGAGGTAGAGCGTGATTGTGATGGCCCGACTTACGGAGCAAGACACGTCATTGACATCCCAATTCGTGGAGGCAGGACGTGATGGCAACGGTTCATATGCATACATAATATTCAATAGTAGCACTTCAAAAATTTATATAGGTGGGCCTCATTGTTTATTTCACTCAGAGCCTTGAAGTTTAATGAGCTTGGTTGGCTGAACAAAATAAAATTTTATTTTTTGTCAGATTGTGAAAGTCCACAAAATATTTTGAATTTGTCCATGGTCATGTTTGGGATCCCTACAGACTTTCTACAGATGAGAGATATAGATATTTTCTTAATATACTTTTGATGATTTTAGTAAATTTACATGGCTTTACTTCCTTAAAAATAAAAAAAATGTTTTTAATATTTCTTCTAACTTTTGTACGTATGTCAAGAATGAGTTTTCTTCTGTTATTAAAGTCCTCAAACTGACAATGGACTTGAATTTACAAAATTTTCACTTTACACCTTTCTCCCTACAAATGTTTTAGTCCTCAAAAATGTATTGTTGAAGCATCAACATACATTTACTTTAGTAATTCCAAATAATATTTGGGAAGAATGTGTTACCAACTACTTATCTATCAGTAGGAACCCAACTAAATCACATGGTTTTGAAATTCCCCAGAAAGTTTTTTTGGATGACTACTTGATTACGCACATCAAAAAATTTTGAATCTCTGCTACAGTTTGATTCTTTAATCTCAAAGAGATAAATTTTATTAGTATGGCTGGCCAATGTGTTTTTTGGGATATGATAATGCCAAAAAGGACACAAACTACATCATCTTAGATCCATGCCTGTAATTGTAAATAGAGATGTCATCTATGAGAAAACTACTTTTCCGTTTCAGTCTAAATATATCTCAGCCAAAATCCATCATTGTGATTATACTTGTATTTGCTTCCCAAACTCATTTATAGTCTCCTTTGATCTTCCCCAATCTTACGCAGATAGGTCACATTCTTAGTTAGCACATTATAAGAGCCTACCTCTTAAACTCTCTTACGCACAAATTCTTCTATTAGATCAAAAAGATTTTCAAAAATTCCTCAAAAGTACACTGGCAATATATAATGCCATAAAAACCATTTCCAAAATTATTGAACCCACTTCTTAAACCTAAGCATAAAAGGATCCTAAATGGATTCAAGCTATATATGATGAGATTCAAATATTTTTTTTTACAATTGATAAGATAAATACAAAGAAAATACTCACATACCCAACCACCCTGGGGCTTGAATTCGAAACTTCAGGAATAACAAACCATCACCTGATCATTCGGCCACCACTATGGTGGGAGATGAGATTCAAGTACTAGAAAGCACTAATGTATGGATGATTACCGAATTACCTGTACCCAAAAATTCAATGGGTTACAAATGAACTTTAGTGTAGAATATCAATCTGGTCGCATTGTGGACAGGTATAAAATAAGATTAGTGGCTAAGAGATTTATTCAAACAAATGTTTGGATTATTTTGACACGAGTAGAAAAAATGTCTACAATCAGGATAGTCATTGTCTTAACTGTTGTTGAAAAATAGCCATTGTATCACATGAATATCACAAAAATGGTGGTTTGGATGAGGAGGTATATCTCACACTTCCACCTGATAATAAGTTTTCTAATAAAAAATTATTGTATAGACCAATTTGTAAATTACTCAAATTCTTATATGGTATAAAGCAAAGTCCCTAGAAAATGATTTCACAAATTGTCTTCAACCTTGAAAGAATATGTTAATATTCAAAGTCGCTCAGATCATTCTATATTTAGATATACCATTGGTTCTAGTATTCTCATTTTATTGGTGTATGTAGATAATATATTTTAACTGTAAAAACTTTTCTTGCAGCCATATTTCTCTAAAAAGATTTGGTTTAGGCATATTACTTTTTGGGCTTTGAGTTGACAAGATCATCTACAAAAGTTTCATTGTGTCAAAGAAAATATGTGCAGGACATCTGAGAAAAAACAGGAATTGCTACCTGCAAGCCTTCAAATGTTCCAATGTGCCATACTCAAAAACTTCCCACCACATCAGTTTCATTGCTAGGTAATCCAGATTAGTACAGAAGGTTGGTAGGGAGATTGGTGTACCTTATAATCATCAAGCCTGATATATAATTTGCAGTGCACTTATTGGGTAGATTCCTTTGTAAATTTGTCAGATCTACACTCAAAATCAATTGATATTGAGTGGGAGAGCCTAATTATATATTAAGACCACTTCAGAGTTTCCAATGGACAATATTGGATGATACCACTATGCTCAATACTCCCCTCACTTGCGAGGACCTTTGTTAACCAATTAGTTGACCAAAATCCGCTCTGATACCATGTAGATTAGTCAGATCCACACTCAAAACTAGTTGACAATGAGTGGGGGAGCTCAACTATATACTGGGATCACTTTAGAGTTTCCAATGGACGATATGAGATAATACCACTATGTTCAACATTCTTATATGTCCTTGTGATCATCATATGGTTGTTGCACTTAAACTCAGTACTTGAACGATGCCTCAGGCAAAGATCCGTCACTGGACATTGTGTCTACCTTTGGTTCTAAGAGGTGCACAAGGCAGCATTCTGTGTCAAGAACCTCAGTTGAAGAATATGAAGCACTTGTAAATGTGACCTGTGAACTCTTATGAATTTTGGTTCCCGGCCTGGCTGCAGTTCCTATAGCTTAGGACAGCCATTCAACCCTTGCAATTGCTCAGAGTTCTGTTTATCATAAACGAGCCAAACACAGTTAAACTGAGTGCCATCTCGTTCGAGATCAAGTAGCAGCTCGGACCATTAAGCCATTTTTTTGTTGGCTCACCAGATCAGACATTTTCTTTCATCAATATTTCAGTATCTTCTTTCCAAACTCGACCTTCAAAATTTATTTCAGGCTTATCTTGGCGCGGTCTCAGTAGAACTGATCTCATGGATGATGCTAGCCTTTTGCTGCTTGTGGCTGTGCATTTCGAGGCTTATTTGCTCTCCTCCTCGCACCAGTCCAGAACGGTGTCTTAGCTAGGAGTAATTGGTCTGTTGTTTAGTTTCATAAGAAGAGGCTCTGCGCCTCTTTGAACGCGTCGGTTTTTCTTTTTTCCTTCAGCCTGCAGCTCTTTTGCACTATTTATTGACTTCTTTTGTTCATTTTCAAATATTGCAAGCTAGAGTTTATCAGTGAAAGTGAGTAGCAGAGTTAACTACATCGATCTACAACTGAATTTTGGCAGAGCTAATAGCTGAAGCATGGCTGAAAGATGAACTCCCAAAAGCCATTACCATTGTTTCTGATTTCATAATCATATATCCATAAACATAACCTCTCTTTTTATTGTGATAAGAACTCAAAATAGTCTGCAAAACATAGACTGTCAACTTTCATGTTAGCTTCTCCCAAAGCCTCTTCATGTCATTCAACAGCCAACCAAGACTGATCCAAAAAGTTCCGGAAAGTAAACAACCTGACTGATCCACACCAGCACTATACCGATGCATCTCATGCTTCCCAGCCCCTGAGGAGAGTTGCACGAGCAACACGGTTCACTCCGAGAGCGAAAGCACCCATCCTGAGGTCACAGTTGTGAGACTTGCAGCTTGCCTTGATGTCATTGAAAGCCTTTGTCATGTACTTTTTAAGCTCGCTGTTCACCTTATTCTCGTCCCACATAAACCCTTGGATGTTCTGGAGGTGATTAGGTGGCACAGGTGAAGTGACTTGGTGTGATCAAAATGTTACAGAAATGTATAATAAATGATATATCAATGGATCGATTTCGTTTACCTGAACCCATTCGAAGTAGCTAACAGTTACACCTCCTGCATTGGCATAAATGTCTGGTAGGATCACCACACCCCTCTTCTTCAGAATCTACCAAGAATAAAACCAATTCCAGTCCACCACAAAAGATTTCCAAGAAAAAAGAAACCAAGGCTTAAAGTAAAGAAGAGAAAAATAGTGTAATACCTCATCTGCTTCAGGATCAACAGGGTGGTTTGCAGCTTCTATGATGAATTTCGCCCTCACCTCATCTGCATTTTCTCTGTAAAATATAATTATGATTGATTTTTGTTTTTTTATAATTTTTTGGGTACATAACTAAAGCAATGCAAAGCATGAGAATGAATCTTGATAATGGTTTGGGTAGGAAAAAAATTGCATACTTGTTCAGAACGCCACCCAGTGCACATGGAATGAGAACATCACAGTCATGAACAAGCAACTCATTTGGGTCCATGGCATCCCCTCCTTGGAAGTCGGTCAGTTTCGAGCTTATTTCCTTGTGTTTAAGCAGTGCACTGATGTCAAGTCCATTAGGGTTCTTGATAGCACCAGTGATGTCACTGACAGCTATTACTTTGGCTCCTCGTTCATGCAAGAATTTTGCTGTCCACGATCCCACATTTCCGAATCCCTTCAAGAAAAAAAAATGGCGTGTGAGTAAAGTGACCCCATATGCAGTCATACAACAGCAGAAGAGAGGGGTTACTGATTTAGTGGACCTGGATGATAAACCTCATGTGTGAGATGTTTTTTCCATGCTCAGCAAGTAGCGCCTCAGTGGCGAAAACAGCCCCCAGTCCAGTTGCGGCTTCCCTGCCGAGCGACCCTCCAAGATCCTACAAAAAGACTTTCTAAGATACCGAGAGCGATGAGGGTGGTCTGGTTGGTACGTACCCATGCATATACAATATACTTACAAGGGGCTTCCCAGTGACAACAGCTGGGGAGTGGCCGTGGAACTTGGAATACTCGTCTAGCATCCACGCCATAGTCTGCGCCCCGAACCAAATCAGCCACATTTTATTATATACTTAGTATTTACTTCAGAAGAGATGTATAAAAAGAGACATGTTATACATGTACCTGAGCATTAGTTCCCATGTCCGGGGCTGGGATATCAGTGTGGATCCCAATAAGGTCATGTATCTTCTGAGTGAAGACGCGGGTGAGGCGCTCTAGTTCACTCACGCTAAGCTCTCTCGGGCTGCAGCCGATCCCTCCTTTAGCGCCCCCATACGGAATGTCAGCGACAGCGGTCTTCCAAGTCATCAGTTGTGCAAGAGCATTCACCTCATCGGGGTCAACCTGCCACCGCACCAAATCATTAGTTACACACTAACCAGTAACCATGCATGTCGTTCTTCAAATTTACTCTCAAGTCACAGAAACTACAGAATGTAAATGTAAAGATTTTCCCAATTACAAATGGACCACAAAAAGAAGGACCAAACAAAGGAGGACTCGACAGCCAAGTTGATAAAAACTCCTGTGAATGAATCAATGCTAGCTACTGACCCAAAATCAGTAAAACAGTCTGGAACGAACCTCAGACACCAACAAACATCATTCAATTTTGGATAAACATCAACTTTAATTTATAGCCAGCAGTACATATAAAACCAAAAAGACAATAAAAAAATCCACAAAGCCATGCAAAAACCATTTCCTTTTTCATCCCAATTCATTGAAATCGCAAGATCATCGTCCACATGAACCGATCAGAATTCAGAGAGACCGGAAAATATCATGGAAAAAAAAATAAACAACTTCTTGCACCTCAGGATGGTAACGTATCCCTCCTTTCATCGGCCCTCGAGCATTATCATGCTGAACTCTGAACCCCACGAAGGGAACCCGAGTCCCATCATCTCTAGGAATTGTGCATTCTACCTGCAAAATGGTACAGGAATGAAAATTCAGCCAACGAAAAAAAGAAAGAAATACAAGCTGTAAAAAGCCATGCAAGAAAGGTTTCTTTGATTTCGCGAAATGGGATCAGAAGACTCCTCTCCAGCTTGGAATCAAGACCCAGAATGCGGGCTGCTTTGGCGAAGTTCCGGTTTGTTGCTGCAAGAGCGTTCATGGCTAAGCTATCTGATCAGAGGGATGGAGAGAACACAGAGACGTGTGTGTATTTGTAAGGCGTCCTAGAATTGTTTATAGGTAAATTTTTTAGACAAAGAATAAAGTTTCCTGGCTTCCTTTTTTCTTTTTGGATATTTTAACATTATTTTGGATATTACAGCTTCTTTTTCTTTTGTCCTTGTTTTTGGAATAAAACTTTAAATACATTAACAAAAATAGGAAAATAGTTTCAGATCTTTTGTAAACAAGATTTAAAACCCACAAGAAACTATTACTAAAAATGATAATTATGCTTGGCACAATGTCAATAAAGTATTTTCAATTGATATAATAATTCATGAGGTTTAAAATGATTTCTGATTTCTAACTATGAATAGTACTTTTTTGCTTAAATTTTTTTTTAAAATTTAATTATTTTATTGATAAGTGATCCAGAAACGATCTGTTGGTCTACATGGATAAAAAGTGATTCGGAGAGCCTACAAGAGTTGAGTCAAAGGTGTTGTTAACACAACAAGGACCTGCATGTTGGGATGGGCAGGGCATTGGGCCCGCCTCATCTGGCTGGACTACTGGGCACTGGGCTGGCTGGCGAGTTGGGCAGGGACAGCACAGGGGCAACTAGGTTGCGATCGGGAGCCTCCCAAGGGAAGCGTTGCGCTCGAGAGAGGAGACAGTCGCTCCACCCGAGACTCCCTGCAGTCGAGGCTGGCGCGTTGCTCGAGTAGCACGAGCCCGAGGTGCGCAGAGCTTGGAACGGAGCGCGACTCGGCGAGGGTGGAGAGAAGCGGAGGGGTTGCGGCAGCCAAAACCGCTCACCGTGCGAGCAGCGCATGTCCAAGCAAATGCGGTCAGATCGTGTCTCAACGAAGCCTGGGCCGACGAGATCTAAGGCTGAGGCGGTAAGATCTGACGCGGACATGCGGGCCCTGCGGTTTCCGGCCTCCCGCAAGTCCAGGTTCGACCGGAGGGGCCCGTACCGGCAGTTGACAGTGTCCATCTACCACGTGGGAGGAGAGACTTCATCGGATTGAGTGGCCTTGCGCCTCGGCGGACCGTCCTTAGAGCCTCCATCGATCTGAGACTCCATCCTCCGCGACAGCCAAGCACTAGGGGTGTGGGTTTCAGGATCTGACGGTGACTAGGGCTGCAGGGTGGGGTGGGGTGGCATTGGGTTAAACGCAGCCAGCAACAGGGACTGTGTGATAGCAGCTGGGGGGATGGTTGTGGCCGTGTAGCCTAATGAGATTTGGCCATGAGGCCTAGGCTCACTGCTGGATCCTCACCAAGCTTGCCGGATGGAAGAGGCACCTGAGCTCGAGCTGGCCTAGCCGCCGTGGATGGGGATTCAGGCCTCTATGGCTACGTTGGCTAGGCGGCGAGGGCTCTCCCACCCGGAAAGCTCAGGAAGGACCACAACGGCGAGGAGAGGTGGGGGCCGTGAGGCCTAAAGGGGGTGGCCGTGAGACCTTGCGGGGGTTGCCGGGTGCGGGAGGGGGCAGTGACTGTGCGAGAAGCCTGCCTGCCCCGACCCTCCTCCACCTTTGATTGTTTTCTGATTTTAGGTTTTTAGAGAGGAGTGTAGTCTCCTTAAATTTTTTTTTTTACTTAATAATACCTAGTTCTTAATGTGGCATGATATTTGTCTAAGTTCAACTCTAAGTTGAATAGAGTCGTATCATGTTCGTCCATAGATAGTTGAATTGATGATGTCAGATTAACTAACGAGAAAATTAATAACGGGTTACAATGGGTGGTGGGCGAGTGGGTAGGAGATCCACCTGTCTTCCGTAAGGTTTCAAATTCGAATTCCCATATTGGTACTTGATGGTTAGGTGCATGCATATTTTTTTTTGCGTTTATACTTTATGATATGCAAGAAATAAAAATAAAAAAAATGAAAATTTATAACTGATGTTTAAGATTTAAATAATAACTAAGATACTTTAGTATTATCAAATGGTAAAAGAGTTGAAGATCGGTCTTAGTCACCCAAATAGTACACTGCTCCAGGAATGATCTTCTGAGAAATCTGGGCTGATGCAATGCCCGCTGAACTGGGCAATGACGCACCCAACTTAAATCCTCAGTAGACATCGTCTGGATGATTTTTTCAAACTGTAGCAGATGGCATGGATTTTCTGATAGTGATGGTCTTCTGATCGCTTCAATGCCTCTAATGATCGGAATTGTTTTTCAAGATTGTCGGACAAGAAACGTAAAAAGGATCGAGAGTAAATCCTAAGGTGTATCTCATGTCCCTCTCATATAATAGTGTTGAGCGACGGGACCGTAATCATAGTTGGAAAAGTCCACCGATCGTGGACATCATGTTACCGAGCCCTTTAATTTTTGGATATGAGATTAATCCAACATTCTCCCACTTAATCGAATGACTAATTAACATATGTCCACACTCAATAGACCAACATACCAAGATAATGCGTTTCAGCAATTAGTATGATGCCACTGAAACTTTAGTACCTATATAGTATACCACTCTATCTCGCTAGGATAAACACTAATTCTTTTTGGGAGTTGATTCATAGTTATGATCTTCTTATTTATAATTAGATCATAGGGATACTCTTTAAATTCATGCTTGCGACATGCTATTGGAAGAGACTAGGTGGTAAGCCATTTAGTAAGTGGATCAACTAATATGAACTCAGTGCTTATATGTTGAAGCGTAATAGTCTGATCCTGAATTCTATCTTTCACAACATGATCCATAATGTCGATGTGTTTGAAAGCACCACTTGACTTGTTATTATTCAAAGATTTGTAGTATAACAAGTGATCTAGAAATGTTGTCGACTACCCACAAGCCCGAGGTAATATTCTTAAGTCATACAACTTGTCTTGTGGCTTCAAAACATGCTACAAACTTAGTTTGCATTATAGATGATGCTATAAGCTGTTGTTTAAAGTTTTTCCATGAAATAGCTCCTTCTGTGAGGGTGCAGATGTATCATGATGTCAACTTTTTAGTATCAATACACTCCACAAGATCGACATCTGAATAACGTAGAACCTCAAGGTTATGATTCTCTTATATGTGAGCATGTAATGCTTAGTGCCTTGTAATAAAGGAAGACCTTCTTAAAAGCCTTCTAGTGATCAAGTCCCGTATTTGACTGAAATCCTCCAAGCATCCCGCTTACAAAAGTCAAGTCAGGACGAATACAAACTTTGAGCATACATAATGCTTCCGATAGTTGAATAATAAGGAATCATCTTCATCTGATCAACTTGTAATTTGGTTATGTGAACATTGGAATAATTTAAACTTATCATCGACTATAGCAGCAGGCAGGGGCAGAACAATCACGCATGTAGTATCTCTTAAGTAATTTATCAATGTATGACTTTTGAGACAAGCCTAATACTCTTGTGGGCCTGTTTCGATAAATTTCAATGCTCAAAATATAAGAGGTATCAATGGGGTCTGTCATATCAAAATTAATGGATAAAAAGCTCCTTTTCTCACGCAGCATGTTTTCATCGCTACTAGCTAATATGATAGCATTGATACAAAGTACTAATATGATGAATTTTTCTACTTTAAACTTGACATATTTACAATTATCCACCTCATTCTCAAATAATTCAAAGTTTTTTTATTGTTTCATCGAAATTAAGATACTACTGTCTGGATGGTTGCTTTAGCCCATGAATTAACTCCTTAGCCGACACATCATGTGTTCCTTTCCTTTAATGACAAAATCTTCAGGTTGAGCCTTCTTTTTCATGTAAGTCAGCATTGGTGCAGCTCTAAAGCATAATGAGCCATTAGCGCCACAACTATTCTTAGTGAATCTTTCTTTGGAATGAGAGAGAAAGTGTCAATATAATCAATCCACTCTCTTTGCGTAAAGCGTTTCGCTACAAGTCTTAGAGTCATACTTAGTTTTGTAGATCCACTTACAATCTACTATTTTGACTCCATTGAAAATTTCTACTAAATCTCAAACATCATTAATGTTAATAGAATTTATTTAATCTTTCATGACTTCAAGCCACTTTAATGAATCCTTGACATCATGACACTCTTAAATGAAGAGGGATAATCTACTTTTCTTATGTCATGTTAATCTTCATTCATGTACACAATATAACTATTTGATGGTAGACCTTCTTTCTCATTTTGAACTTCATAATGGTTCATTAGTTACCAGAGGAGGCTCAAAAGTGCCAAAGAAGACTGGTTTGTCTGTAACTCATAATTAGACATAATATGAATAGTTTTTTTGAACTCTCGGCCTAGATCAATATAACCAAATTAACTCCATAAACCATCAAAATAAATAAAAATAATATTAAAAATAGAAAGAAATTAAACCTTCACGTTAAACTCAAAACTTAAACCACACTATCCAACTCAACACATTTAACTTCATATAACTTTCTGTCATTGGCAGAAAATGTGCTTACCACATAGTAGCTAGGATTACAGACTTATTTTTTTCAAATATATTTTTTTCCATACAAAAATTCCTAAGTATATATCACAAAATTTATGAATCAACCGCAATATGAAATCGCGGTTAGAGGATCAGTAGGTTGTTTGCTCTATCATCGGACACATGGAGGACCAACCGTCTTTGAAATGACAACTGGGTCTTAAGTTTCAATCACTTTTTTTTAAAATACGGTTGGATTTAATGCAACTGCTATTCAAAATGACAGTTTAATAACAAGGACAAATAGAGAGAAGAGAGAAATCGTTAAGTAAGAGGTGAAATCAAGTCATGTCTCGGAAAAGATGAATCCGACTAGGGTTTGTATCTTGAGATTATAGAAGCTATGAGAAGAAATAAGAAACATGCACAGTGAAAATCACCTGTACAAATGAAATTTGAGTTTTTGAATCATCCGCCATAAGCCCGAAACCAGAATCCTATAAAACCAATCTTTCTTGGCTTTTACGGAAATTTATAAGATACAAATGTGGATCTGAATTATCTATTTCTTAATTAATAATCTCATTATAAACTCCTAGTCAAAAGTCTGGATTCAAATTGAGAAACATGAAAAAACAGAAGCCGTAAAGCAAATGGTAATATATTATACCCTTTTGGTTGGATTGCCTCATTCAATGAGCACGACAATTTTTATGCCTCTACCAGTATCCACACACGAGTCTTAGATACCCTGTCTTCTTGGAGTACTAACTCCCGAAAAGCTTACCCACTCTCGCATAAGTGTGTCCTTCTCGATCAAATCAAATAACAAGTTTATGACGTGACACGAAAATAAAAACATCATGCTTCTGTTTATAGTGAGAACTGAGTATCAGGCTTCGACCCGTGGGCCAAGCCCAACAGCTGGGTACTAGGTTTGCACCGTGTATCAAACCCGGTGGGTATCATCCATGGGTCATAATCATGTTTTAACTCATCTAGTTTATCCGATTTAAGTGTGAGTTGAACCAAATCATATCCGGACCGATTCTTATTCGGTTTCTACTCAACCTAATATTCATCATTCGATTTTATGTGATCCTATAAATTTGTTATTAATTATCCGTGGGCTAAATCTTATTGATCATAAGCGGCCTCTAATACATAAATTCGGTTCTCGAAACAATCAAGTTTTAGTCATTTACGAGTTAATAACTGGTTTACTGCACAGATACTAACAATCTCGCATTTACATATAAATTAGTTATAAATAATCTTTATGTCTAGGAAATATCTATAATAAACATAAGGAATAATGAAATGTTATCCTTATTAGACACATTCATGTTTCTCGATCTCTGAGTAAGACTGAAATACCAGACGACTGACAATGTTCAACAATATCTAGAATAAACATAAAGAAGGATGATGTGTTATCCTTATAAGACATAATCATGTTTCTCGATGTCTGAGTAAGACTGACATTTAGTTTGTTTAAGCACAACAATGCATTTCTGGGTCTTAAGTTATCAAGAGGTCTAAAGATATTTCTCTCATAATAAGAGAGTGATTCATTGATCCATCTTATTGGCTCATGTTTCTTATTAAAATTCATAACATGCCCGAAAAAATCTTTATTAGTAGTGTTTGATGATATCAAAGCATGCTACTCAAGAAGTGAGAAACTATGACTAACTCATGTTAAGGGTTATACTCAAATATTATTGGATATACTGATAACACAAAATTCTTTAAATAGTCTTAAAAGTGGATTGGTCCAATACATATTCCCTAATGTGCATTCATTTTATTAGTGTTGGTATCCAATACCAATGACCTAGAAACATAGTCACCGGCTAATCAACATGCTAATCTTTAAAATTATTGCATTCCCAAAAATAATAATCATTGACTTTGGAAATATTTAGAATAACATTATTTGTAAAGTTTAGACTCCCACAATCAAGTCACATACTTACTGATTTAAAAAACAATTTTGTTGTTCGCGGAATGAAAGAGCAATATCAACTCAATATAAAACTCCTAAACATAGTATCTCCACTCAAACTGACATCAATTATACATATGTATAATGCCTCAAGCTGCAGTATGGCCGTCATGTTTAGCTTGACTGAGGGGCTTTGTCAACGGATCAACAATATTGAGATCGTAGCTACTATGTAGCCCGCAGCGCAACTCCGGACCCCCGACCGGTTGCTGATAGGTAAATAAAGTTAAGTTTGCTCTCCAAGCATTTGATGGATTAACACCATCAATTTTTTTCGACCTGGTGGATTGGATACTAGAGTTTGAGCTTTGAGTTTAATGCCACAAGCCTTCAATTTTTTCTATTTTAAATATATTTCTTTATTTATTTTGATGGATTATGGGTTAGGTATGAAGGTACGAAACTAAAATTTAAGCTAAATCAAACATATAAAATTAGAGTTTTTTCCTTTTTTTAGTATAGATAAAAATATTTTGGTTGGATAAAGGGGACGACGACTATCCCCGGTGTCGCCCCAACGACACCGCTGTTGGCACATATTGATATCACCTCTAGAAATGATCACATGTATGAGGTGAAATCATTTAAGCACATGCCTAGATTTTTGATGATCTCTAGGTTCCTTAGCTTGTTTTATCTCTTCTTTATTGTCACAATTAAGGTCTACCAGATTAGAAATGCTAAGGACTACTCCAAGTTTCATGATGAATTTCTTGATCCACATAGCCTCTAGCAGCAATGTACTCAGCTTCTGTCATAAATCAGTAACAATGTCTTACTTAGAACTTTTCTAGCAGACGCTCCACTATACACAAAAAAAAGAATCCAAATTGTGATTCGAAGTTTTCTTTATCGGTTTGAAAACTAGCATCGGTTTAACAACTGATAATAAATTTTTCCGCACCTCCATATATAAGAAACATTACTTTAATCCTTCTCAAGTACTTAAGTTTACTCTTTACTGCTATCTAATAAGCTTTACTAGGTTCAAACTGATATCTGCTCGTCATGCTTAGGCCACATCGAGACGAGTACATAGCATGGCATTGATTGGGAAAAGTCATCCATTTTAAGACTCTGTTTATTGGTGATTTGAGTCGTCACCAAACTATTTAACCTCTATTTCTATTTGCTTTATGCTCATTTATGGAAAATGCCCCAAAATTTGTGGATGATGTGAAAAGGAAGAAATTCAAAGCAAAACGAGGCAAAAATGACGATTTGGAGATAAGTTAGTATCTACTAGTTCGAGTAGAAATTCTACTAGATTGAATAAACCTTATCAGTTGCCTTAAAGAATACTTGAGTTCCACACATCCTCAATGAAAGTAAGAAGGATTTCTTACTCGGATTGAGTAGCAAAAATGTAAAGGAATCTAATGGGTTCGAGTAAACATTTAATGCTCTTCACTTGGCTAACTGGAGAATTTGACCTTAGTTTCACTCAGCTGAGTAGAAGAAATACACTTTAAATTACTTAATCGAGAACAGCTCACTCGACCGAGTAAAAAAGTTATGAGAAGCATTGAATGTAGGATTCTTATAAGAAATCATCCCCTCTTCAATGGACAATGATTCCGAGCTTTTTCACTCATTCCCACTAGTTTAAATATAGCCCTCTACTCCATAAGAGAAGACATCTAAGGAGATTCAAGTGAACTCCAAGAAAGAAAAGGAAGAGCATCTCTCTTTATACTTCTTTTCAAAAAATTTATCTAGCTTTATAGAATAACTCATGGCTTCCAACCAAGTGTTTTGATGGATCTACAAATAAAGATTATTGTAAGCGTACTTTATCCATGTTTCTTGTATAAAGTTGTTTTCTTATTACAATTGCAATGTAGTCTCTTTGATGAGACTAAATTATTTTGTCTCATTTATACTTAACTCACCTAATTGTGAACTATTCTTAAATACTATTTACTGGTTTTAGCTAGTTTTTATATTTCAGGCTTATTTTAGGTCTTAATACAAAAAACGTACCAAAAGGGCAGCTTTGGAGCATAATTCGGACAAGAAAAAAAAAGACATAAGATAGGGATCAGTCGAGCGCAAAAGCCATGCACTGCGCGCGGGGGAAGAGCTGATTAATCCTTCCGCCTAATCTCTGGGCGGTTCAAAAACGCCCCGCCTAGCCGCCTAGCGCCTAATTATTTTATATATTTTATTTTTAAAATAAAATTAAATTTTATAGGTATAATTTTATAATTAATTATTAAATATATTATTAATATATGTAACTCCGCCTAATCATCCGATTAATCCTTCCGCCTAATCCCCGCCTAGCCGATTAGTCCCTAGGCCCCAAGCCAACCGCCTAGGGCCGCCTAGCGCATTTTAGAACACTGGCTGACATGTGTCACACATTGAAAGAAAGGAAAAGAAGATGACATGACACTGGCCATGAGTGAGAGTTGCGCGCGCAATGAGAAGTGACACATGCGCACGAGAGTTACAGTTTTGTAATCCATTCTGAAGAATATTTCTAAAAGGCTATGGAAAGATCAGACAGTTATTTACAAATTTCTATGAGGAGTTAGAGGGGCTAAATCTCGATGTATATATGCCAGAATCATCGACAAAATTTCTAAGCAGATAATCTTTCTTATTTGACTTCTATCTTGATTCTGATTTCTATAAGCCGAAGAAGTTTGAAGTCCATGATTATCTCCTAAATATTTACATCAGAAAAGAGCCCAAATTCGTAACTTAAGTTCTAAGCTACTTCAAACCTATGTATAGAGAGTTTAACGAAGGAGAAAGCTGTGATTAGCAAGCCTTAGCGCGAATTGCATGTCTTCGGGTGCTTGGTGTTGATCAAGGTAAGATCACTGATATGTGACAATCTTAAAAGAGCAACAGAGAGCAAGAAGAGAGCAAAACCTAGCTTAGGTTTGAGTAAGATTGTAAGGATAGTTTCAACTATTTTACTTATGTCAATGTCAATAGTCTTTAGTGACTAATTCTATTGTGTAGTTTAGGTACTGTAAACTTTTGATGATTATTGTGAGATAATTTTTTTCTTATAAATTCTGTTTATGTAGATATTGTTACTGTACTGAATCAGAATGATTGCATTAATCTGTTTGACAAAACTAATGTGTGTAGTGCCTCGTTGCATAAAGTCTAGATGCTTAGATTAGATATGTTGGCGAAAGTCAATGCCAATTAGATAAGAGCATATATAGTAACATATCCTCAGTTATGCGAAGACATATAACTTTATTTGAACTCCCTATCATCGTAGCAGAACTATGTCTTATTTCTAGGCTGAGAAACTACAAAGGCATGCTAGACATATAGAATGCACACCATTGAGTTAAGAGTAGGGGTGTAACGGTTCGATTCAATTCGGTTTTATATGAAAACTGAACCGAACCAATATTCAACGGTTTTCAATTTTTTCAAACCGAACCGAACCATACAATTTGAAAAAACAAACTGAATCAAACTGATAAGTTCGGTTCGACTTCGGTTTGGTTCGGTCAAAAATAATTTAAAAGACTAACTTAAAAAACATGTATAACCAACCTAATAAAATGTTTAACATACAACCAATTAATACATGTAAAACTAATTATCTATAGACAATTATAAAAAGTAGTGAGAAAAGTAATAATAGATAAAAAAACATTAATGTGAGGAAATATGTTTAAAGCTGTAGTGAAGCAAAACAGGTTGGGGTAGGAAATTGATATAATAGGTGTTCAACAAATCTTCAAGCCAACTATCCAACCCTTGGATAGATTAAGCAGGCTTAATTATCCCCAGAGTAGTAAATCCAGTCCCACCGCCTACATCAACAACTATCATGTTCTTATTATTGAGATCAGCAGGCTCAAGCGCCTCATCTCTCATATCCTCCTATGGATTTTCTTTTAAGCCGTTTGTGCGGTTGTAGTTGTAAGGCCCCGAGTCAGGCTTTTTGACTCCTTTTTATAATATTTCCCTCTTAAAAAAAAAAGATAATAGTTAAATATGTTAATTAAAAATTGAGAATTAAGAAAACAAAAAGTAAGGATTTATGTTGAAATATTAATATTATATAATATATCATTTTACTTTTAACAGAGCGCCATAGATTTAGTTCAGTAGAAATCAACCCTCAAGTACACGGAATGTATTTGGAAAGATTTATTTAAATAAAAATTTATATTTTTAATTATCTTAAGATTTAATAAAAATTTAAATATCAAATAGCAGAAAAAAGTGAAAAATAAATAAATCTAATAGTCTTAAAGCATATTATAAAACCGAGAATTTGAAATAGAACTTGAGAAATTTTATCACATGAAAACATAAATTAATAATGATGTATCATTTTCAGTTTTGTTGTAGATTGTTTAAAATATATAATCTGATTGACTCGAAAACTCCTATGCTAATTATTTTTTTCTTTTTTTTCTTCAAAAAGGGGATCAATAGTGGTTCCCCACTTTCCTCCTTAGTGGTCAGGGGCCACACACCCCTTCCACCTTGATAGTGTACGCTCATACTCACTGCGGGTCAGCTCACGCGCACCTCAGGGTTTGAACTCAGGATCTTGGAGTTGTTAGACAACACTCAATACCACTAGGCCAACACCTTGTTCGTTCCTATGCTAATATTTGCGATGCTCAAGTAAATTCAAAATAGAAAATTTTGAGTGAAAATCATCTTTATCAATTGACTCAATTTTTCATTATTTTATATTTATATTTCTCTCTGTCACATTTCTTTCTATTGACGGTTGTTGAAGTTATGAATGAATCTGATAATGTATGTAGTTAATGAATTTTTTTTACAAATTTTACAAAGCTTTGCGTGTATTCATTTGGTCATAAGCAATAGCTAATAATAGTTAAATAATAAAAAAGATAATAATATTAAAGTTAAATAATAATTTTTAAATTTTGTTGGTGTTAATCAAATGGAACGATCCAGGAGATTATTTAAAATTTGATAGTGAAAAAAGTTTAACTATATATATCAAATATGATTTTCAAAAGTTAGAAATTTTTTAGATAATAATAATTTTATTTTTAAAAACTGTAGTTAAATTAAAATAGATAATTAAGAAGAGCTTGACGCTTGAGATATTTAACCTCAGAATGCACAAGAAAAAGATAAATTAAATGGAAAATTCTGGACGCTCTGCGTTTTTTTAATATGTACTAGGCATTAATGCCTGTGCAAACGCACGGACCTATTATTTTATAATTTTTTTTAAAATATTTGTTTGAGATTTAATTTTACAAATGTCAAAATCTCATTCTAAAATTAAACATAAATTAATATATTTTGACTATTTGATATTTTAAAAAATTTCTCGTATACTATAATTTTTGAAGTATTGAATTCAATATCATAAACACATAACATATTACTTAATACATCTCTATTTATGACTATGGGCATAAAAATATAATACATGATTACACGGTAGTTGAAAAGTTAAGAATGTTAAATATACATTCACAATAAAAATGATTGATTCCAACTATTACTAATTATCAAAATGAAAGAAATTATTACAAAAAATTGACTTTCTTAAAATTTGAATGAAACTCGGCCGAATCATTCATAATAGAGTTGTTTGATCGTTTTTATATCCTAAAAAATGAAGACTTAATTTATTTTGAATAATTAAGTTTTTGTACCAAATTGATTTATTTCCTTTCAATCTAAAATGAAAAAAAACCAATTCTAATTTTTTTTTAAAAAATAAATTTTAGATAATATGTCTGAAATTAATCTATAAATAATTTGAAAAAA
>NQLW01000809.1:0-43290 GCA_002312845.1 Kalanchoe fedtschenkoi
ACCAAATTCTTCAACGTCTGGTGGAATCCACTTTCCTCATTAATGCCCTTTACATTTGAATCTAGAAATGTGCGAGTACTGTTAAGTGAATTTGTTAGTCTTCCAACAGATACCATCAAGCTATCTGCGTCAAGGGCTGCTGCTTTCTTGACATTTTCGAGCTCTGAGCTTACGTGTGAAACCACTTCAAGGCCTAGACTGTGCAAGTGATCTTCTGAGTTGTCTACAACCGCTTCAAGGTCGTTTTCAAATTTTATGCTGGATGAGCTGGCACTTTCTCGTGCTGCACGAGCTGCTCTTATGCCTTCTGAGCGAATTATCTCCTGAACCACAAAGTGCAGGAGGGTGGTCTTGCCATCAGTTCCTTTGACATCTGCTAGTTTCAGTAGTGTGTCAAGTTTGAATGCTTGAGCACCTCCGCGGAAAGTTCCATCATTCATACGATTTCCAGTTTTAAGAACTGCCTCTAGAAGTTTGAGGAACAGCCGACTGCTTCTCAATTCCTTGCAAGCAACCTGTCAAAGAGTTGAACAGTGCCACTAGAGAAAATAAGTACCATGTGGAAGCTTACATGAAGAAAACATAAATGTAATATCATCTTTAGGCTGGGTGTGCAGGAAGTATGCTCATAACAATCATCACGTCATATAAAACAGCCAACACAAACCAAAATAAAAGGAGACCAATATCGGACCTCTGCCTTTCCCCTAAATACCGTAAGTTTATAGACACATCAAGGCTTCTATTTACGCATGTCATCAGACGTAAAATTCTGAGGCATCAAACCATTTGGAATGCTGGGGACTAAGATGTTCAAAACTATTATGGAGGTGGCTACAAAAAGTGACAGAATGACTTTCTCCTGTGTGGCTTGTGTCTTATTCAAGCTAGCACTATCCAGAAACGGTTCTTGGCTGAGGTACTTGGCGTGCAAGGTTTGAAACCTCATATTACTGATTTCATATATTTGGATAATCATTCATGACTAAGAAATTACAGCCAAACATTTATATACCATCTGCTTAGAAAATTACTTAGATATGGTGACGGCAACCATATTTCAGTCTTCATCCTCTTTCAAATTTTGCAAATCAAGTGGTCCTAGAAATACTTCACAATTTTTGTTGAATTGGATAAATAAAGAACCAGGCCATTTTTCTTATTTAAAAGACCCGCAATACATATCCGAACTTGTTAGAGTCTACTTGAAATTAGCTGCTTGAAGATTTAACAAAGTACCTCAAGAGTTGCAAAGGACTGTTTGGTGATTGAAACCTCTTCCTGGATCGAAGTAGCGAAGATCAAGCACTCAATTCTTTTAAATGCAAATGGAATATCCACCAGTGCTTTTAGGAAACGCTCAGCCGGCCCAAGTAATGAAATGTCACCATCAAACATTCTAAGTTTCAATTCTTCTTCTTGTGTTGGTGCCATTTTCAACAAAGTTTGAAAAAGCTCAGAAGGAAGCTCATATCCTAATGGATGGACCAAGAATCAGAAGACCAGAAGAAGAAAGAAAATTGACAAGTTCCGGACGGGCATTATCAGACAATTGGATTAAAAAAAAATCCCAACAACGAGCAGATATTACCTTCAAGAAGTGCATCACACACTTCTTCAGTTGTCAAATTTAAGGCCTTCAAAAGAATTGATATGTTTTGTGCTTTCTTTGAATCAATTAGTTTGATGTACTGGACTGGAGGGTCTTTTGCAGCCGACTCACTCTTGAGCTCATTTTTTTTCTTATCAACAGGAGCTGAGCCAAATAATGTTTCGATCATCTCCTCGTTGAACCTGAATGCAAAATAAATCTGACTCAGCTATGGTAATTATTTGTAGTTGAAGCTTCAATAAAGGAACTTGATGATGCGTCAATCTTCAATAATAACTTACTGAAAAGAACCTGCTTTAATTTGATTCCAAACCATGGAACTATCAGGGTTTGCTAGAACCTTATCCCAAAAGAATGGCTTTAGTTTGGCTTTAGGGACGGATGATTCACTTTCCCGGCCATCTAAATGACCAGGACCCATTGGTGGTCGTGGACCAGATGTGGTTGATGGAGGTGGCCGGGGTGGGGCGGGACCACTTCTGGGTGGTGGTGGTGGAGGGTGAGAACCAGTGGGTCCACCAGGAGGTTTAGGTGGCGGTGGAGGAGGCCGAGAGCCAATCAAGCTACCAGGAGGTTTAGGTGGTGTGGGAGATCCAGGAGGCTTAGGCACTGCAGTGACAGGTTTTACCATTGGCGGGGGTGGAGGTCCAGGGGCCTGAGGATTAACCCTAACAAGTCCTGCCATCGTTGGGAGTGGAGGGGGTGCATTGTGTGTGCTAGGAGGATGAGGATATGAATTGTCTGCACCAAGAGGTATTGGGGGAGCATCACCTGCTCCTGAGGGGCGCAAGGGAAGCGACACAGGAGGGGGAACTGTTACCATCCCAGGAAGAGCAGATGGATTTTGGTCATCAGCTGTGAAAGTGCTAGAAATTCCATGTGACTCTGCTGATAGTTTCGTGTTAGAAATTCCATCCGATTTGAACCCAGAAGCTTGACTACTTATTGCCCCTGCAAACTGAGTAACAGGATGAAGATCTCCTGCTTTGGTTTGGTCTGTGACTCGTCCGTTGCGCTTCTCTTTGTTGCTTGAGTTTGAAACAGGCGGAGCATTTTGCCTGGGTCCTGATGAATAAAATTTCAGGATTATTAAAGAAGCTCGCTGGAATGACCATAGGAACAAGATAATTTGGCAAGTTCAGTAGAATACCATCGGACATTTCATTCAAACTTAGGCTGAGTAGAGGCCTTTTGTCATTTCTCCGCAATGCAGAGCCTCTATTGCAGAGCTTGAAGTAGCACAGCAATAAAAGTGCCGTTATAAGCAAGGTTACAGGGACAGTGACTCCAACAGCTATAGCCACTGACCTGTGTTTACTAGAGCTTTTACCTGATGCTGGATTTGAACTGGGCGGAGCATCAACTGTTGGAGTAATTCGGACACTTGGATCAGTGGCTGGCGGAAACAAGGATGGAGCTGGCGATAGTGATGGTGGGGAGTCAGGAATGAGAGGAGATGGTGCTGGAGAAGGAGCACTGGGAGATGCAGCAGGTTCTATGGAAATCCCAGTAGCCAGATACCGACGAGGAACATTAGAAGCGGGAAGTATGGATTCGAGATACTGGAGAAACCAAGTCTGAGATTGATCCTCATCTCCAGATACAATGAGTGGGAGGTTATTTCTGATGAAGCAATGTCGAAGTGATTGCTTCATGTGGGGATGTAAATAATTTGTAGCCTTACGAATGGTTTCCAAATCAAAATTGTGTATGGCACAATCAGGTTGACCAGGTGTACAGAGTTGAAGACCTTCAATGGCTTTGTTCATATTGATGAGATCCGTTCCACAATGGTACCAGAAAAGTTGTGCCTGAAAGGTAGAAATAATAATAACAGTTAAACGTTTCCTGATGGCAGACAGACAAACAGACAAATTGTGTCCTAGATACGAGGATGTGCATACCATGTGGGTACGGTGGATGTTTAGAGACGGTGAATGCCCCCCTCCGTCAACAGCCAACACTTGCTGCCGGCTGACATAGCTCGAAACTGCCAGAAAAGTAGACAGAAAAACAAGAGCTAGAGCTAGAGCAGCTAACCTGCTCCGCACATCCATTTTTTCCGACCGAATAGCTTCTCAATCCATCACCACGACACGAGAAGAAGCTGAATTCAACATCGGATCAGAAAGCGCGTGACAGCAATATAAAACATTCCAATGGGCGTCTGATTCTGACCATATCAGACGATTCACTAACAGGAAAGCACTACCAGTTTTTGCTGGGTTGACTTGACTCCACCTATTACTTTTCCAATGAAAAATTTACATGGTCAGAACTAAGTTATACGTTGATAATCAAATGACGTAATTTTCACACACAAATCTAAAATTTATAATAATATTAGTTTATAAATGTAATGGTGAATTTTATTTTAGAAAATTAGTCTAATTTTTTTTCATCATACTCTTTTTGAAAATCGAAATAGTTCTACCGACACTTAGGTAACTGGTGATAGCACGACCACTTTCAGTTTTATCCCTTTACAATAATTAGCATGACTTTCCATTTTTTCACTATATCCCATTGGAACCGAACCATTTCCGTCTCTTATTGCCCTTTATTTGGACTTTCAACCTATCTCCATCATTTACTATTTTAAAAATTTAAATTCAGGTTATAATAGTGGGTAAAGAATTTTTTTTTTTTTTTATGAAAATGATGAATTGACGTAAAATAATTTAATGAGATGTCTTTTTGACAAGCGATATAATGTTGGATATTAATGATTTTTGTGTTGAGCTTTATTTTGATAATACATTATTTCATAACATTATATAATGCTTATTGATACGAAATGTATTTCTTTATGGAATTGTAGAAATAACTTCTGAGTCGTATATTAATTTGTGAAACATGATTTTCGAATAAAACAACATTCGCTGAGTGTTTGTTGGTGATTTAATTAAAATCGAGTTACTCTTGTTGATGGAACAAGAAATTTTAGGATTTTCAAAAATACATTATTAAATTCACTTGAGGTCCGATTGTTTTTGACGCATGGTTGGTGCGTCCTTTTTATTATTATTTTTTCCTGCTGAAATTTCATGTGTCTCACACATATTACAGCTTTGTTTGATACGAAAAATTGATATTAAAACTTTGTTTCATTTTTCCTAGAAAACATGCCTCGCCAAATTTTACGGAGAAAAAAAATTCCAAAAACAACTCTTTTACTAAAAAAAAATATATATAAAAGTTGTTCCAGTTGCAAAAAGATGGTGCTCAACTTTCTCACCCAGTTTTGAATTTGGTACATGATTTCTTCCTTTTGGGTGGCACGTCTCATGAATAACAACATTCCTCCAAAGCCAAATTTCGGTTCTTGGTATTTTTTTTTTTTTTGAAATGAGAAATTTAATTAAGAAGGAGAGAAAAACCAAAGGCCGAGCGGCCAGGCGCCTAGCGCGTACAAGGGGGGCCATCAGGCCTAGCCACACTCTAACAGAGCACGGGGAGACTACTACAGCTAACCATTGGGGATCTTGATGCGATCTAGAGCTACAACCGCTTTCACCTCAGAAGGAAGGTAGACAGAGCTGAGGAACGCGACTGGCAGGCTGTCGATGATCATCGGGGAGGAGCGGGCTAACGCTCTAGCAGCTCCGTTGGCTGATTTGCTGATCAGGATGCAGGGGACGGAGCAGAGAGAGGAGGCCCATTTCCTGCTGGCGAAGGAATCTACCTCGCGGTCGCACTGCAGCTCCGATCTTGGTATTTGATTGCCGAAATCTAGACATAAAAGAGATCTTATGCTGCTGTGAGAGATACATAGTCGTCCTCTTAACTTGTGCCAGACCTCCATTGCTACTTCTCCATCCAGTAACAGATGTTGCAAAGGCTTTGATTTAGGAGACAGGCAGCAACGACATTTGGAAACCAATGGATGCCACATTTTTGAATTGCTTCATCCACTACAACAGCCTTGTGAATTTTTTTTTTCAAACAAAGCAACTTAAACTTTGTAGGAACTCATTTCTGCCAGATTTTACCAAGCCATGAAATAGAACATCCAGTAGTAGCAGCATACTACTTGTAATTGGCAACTGAAAACTTACCATCAGCTACACCTATCCAAACCAAATAGTCCTCCTCATTTAGTAAGGAGATTTTATCAAATTCAAATTTATAAATTAAAAAGATTAATTGAAGATTAAACTAAGTAATGTAAATACAATAGTTACGATGAGCGAGTATTACCTTCACATACTCACATAGCTCCTCTTTCTTCTGCTCAGTAACATATTTGTAGCTAGCAATGTTCACATGCAGCATAGTCGGTTTCCTAGCAATTGAACCAAGGAAGTTGGAGAACTCATTGAGAGTTTCGTTGTTAGGACCATAGGGCTTGCCAAGAGTGATCAGATTCACAAGCATCTTCTATGAATCAGGTCTGTCATGGACTTCATCCATCACCGACGACCGTCTGGTTTTCCTTATAGCAGTAATCTCAACAACTTCTGATACATTACATTTTAGAAAAATTAAGTGTTATAAGTAATTATAGGCATGACGGAGGGACAATCACACCACATCTAAACTTCAGCATTCCATGTGCTGCTATGGAGCCCATCTTTGAATTTTCAAAAGATATGGGGAACTTGTCACTTCTGCATGATCTCAACAGATCGAATAGTCAACTTTCCTCTATTTGGTCATCGGCACTACCAGTATCCCCCAAGACAGAATCCCATCTTCCCGAGCTGCCACTTGAACTGCCCAAGGAGACAAGGGGCTCTCTCTTTTTGAAATTCATAGCTGAAATAGCAGACTTGTCCAAAATCTCAACCGAGCTTGATCAACTGGCAAAGACTTGAAATGAGAAGATACAAAGCAAATTGTAGGAAGTGACTTAATGTTCATACACTAGCAACAGAATTATTCAGACCAACCCTCATCACAGCTCTGGCAAAGATGAAAAGCACAGCAAATATTCTATCGAGCTATCATTGCAAAGTTTCATTCTCATTGCTGCCCCATTGTTGATCTCATCCACGAAGCAAGCACAACATGAAGAAAACCCTGCTGGGCATGAAGCATGAACTTTTAATGTGAAACCTTCATAAATGTACCAACAATCTAATTCCAGTCTTAACAAACACAAGTTTTGAAGTTGTTAGAGACTTAAAGAAAAGTAGCAACAAAATCATAAACTACGCATGTAGGTAAGAACATGTAGTATCATCTTTAATATCATCAGAAGTAACACTTTCTGCCTCGACAACAACTTCAACTAAGTCGAAAGTATTAAGTGGTACATCAATAGAGTCCACAGGCAGATCATCCCTACAGCAGACAGTTTCTTCAAGAACTTGAGAAGTTTTTAGAATGTCAATAACAACATCATGTGGCTCTGACCAGTAAGCGTCACCCACACAGTACTCTGTGTTTTCATTCAAGTTAAACAAGTCTCATGGCATAGTCTTCAAACAAGAGGTTGATACTCTTGGTGGCCATTTGTAAAACAATGTCGTTTTCGAACGAGAGGTTGATACTCTTGGTGGCCATTTGTTTCCTTCGGAGTCTGTCTTATCCTATTTTTACGAGCTTATGTTCATTTTTAGTAAGATATGATGATTTTCCCTAAAATTTCGTTTCTAGTTTATGTAAGAAGGTTGTAACTATAAAATAAGCACAAATCATGCTGTGATAGCAAAACTATCTATCTGAAAATGCTAACAATGTACTTAATTATTTCGAAATCGATCTTTCTATAACTTTTGTTTGGATTTCTTATGTAAATTTCGTTCGTCAAGTTTAAAAGAATGACAGAAAAATATTTTCTTTTTTATAATTTTTTATTTTTTTTAAAGTTGAATAATCGACTTTTTTTAAAAAAAAAATTCTTATAAATGTGTTAAAACATATCTAAAACAAAATTTATAAAACGATCCATTTTGGAACAAAAGTTTGATGCACTTGATTGCCTTTTGTTTCCGTCGGAGTCTCTTATCCTTTTTTTGCTCACCATCGACCATCAATCAACAGCTTTCGCTTCAAATTTTGTTTGGCATCCAAAGCCAGCAACAACAATTCTCTCTCATTCATCCAACCCAACCTCCTCACACCGTCAGCCGTCAGCCGTCAGCCGTCCGGCTGACCGACCGACAATGGCTGCTGCTCGTTTCTCTCGCAACCTTATCCGATCATCCGCCACCCTCCGCACGCCGCGATCGTCTCCTCCAATCTTCACCGTCTACCGCACTCACTCCAACATTCCCTCGCTTCCGGATTTGGAGTCCGAATCCGATTCCACCAACTCCGACCTCAGTGATTTCGATCATCTGATGGCGCTCCGCAGGATCGAATCTGCGATGCATCAGATCCTTGTCAAGAGATCCACTCCGGCCTGGCTGCCTTTCGTTCCCGGAGGTTCCTATTGGGTGCCGCCGCCCGGTAGTAACAAGTCCCATACCGTCGCTGATATGGTTGACAAATTGGCCACTTCGCTGAAGAAATACCAAAAGGCCGCGAGGAGCAAAACACCCGCGCCTACGGAGAGAGGTTGGCCTTCTAAAGCCTACTTTGTCCAAGGTAACCATTGCAGGTTCCTCATGTCTGCATTTGTATCTTGTGTTTCAAACTGATGATACTGATAGACATGATATATAGAATGATCCGAACTGGAATCTACTGGAATTTGTTTTGATCAGTGGCATGGTTTCACATTCCATAATAAGGGTGTTATTTATCTGCTTATGTTTCAAAGTTGCTTTTTAAAGATGTAATCATTTTGCCATATCATTACATAGCAGATGGATAAAAAAAATGTTGTGAGTTAAATTAAATCCAGCAGCAGCTTTTTGTCCTTTCATTCTTGTGCTTAATGTGGTTTAAAACATGATATTGACCTACTGATCTAACATTCAAGTGTGGTAATTTAGGTTTTTATACTTCAGGTGATTTATGTGAGTGGGAGCTCAAATTTTTGGGTTCTCTAGAGTCAGAATTCAGTCTTGCTTCTTGTTCTATGCTGCATTTAGCTGATGTCTATCGTCTGCTGGGCGATAGAATTTCCAATTTGTTATAGATGAGCCTTTGTTTGGTGGCTATATTTATAGCCAGGGTTTTTTGTTTCTGAATCTTTCTTCTTTTTTGTTGGAGCGTAGGTGCATCTCCTCACTCCATTGAAATGGAGATAGACTCAAATAACAAGTCCCAAGCCGAGGACGAAGATTGACATTTTGACTTTACTAAATGGTGTGGTGTGCATGTGAACTCATGCATCAGGTATGCTACTTTTTGAGACTCTCTGCCATTTCCAATTCGTCTTAGTTAGTTCTTCAGATCGGGGATTTTGACAGTTTTATTGATTTTAGTGGACAAAAGAACAGTATGCAATGTGCTCATTAGGATTCAACATGTGCCTACTGCCTTATAGTAAATTCAATACAGAATATCAGGTTAATGGTACCAGCACTTGAAGGATCTGTTTCCTTAGAAACCATGTTCTCTTCTGAATCTTACTAGACATGATTGAACACACTTACTTTCTTGGGTAAAGTTGTACTACCATCCCTTGCAAATTAAAAGGTGTCACTACTCCCAATTTACAATTCTAGGGTATTTCACATTTTTACATCATGTGTATAATTACATTATTTTCATTTTTATCCATTTTTTAAACCTGCCCCCAGCCTAGTTTACATTTGATCACAATTTTTAATAGTAAAAAAACTATACTATTAGCACATACAAAAAAAGATGTAGTTACTTTTTTGGCTGCCCAATGACTATATCTAAACGACCCTACTTCCATTCTAAAATTGGTGTCCCAAAGCACGATTCCTCCAAAAAAAAAGTAATTACATATTTTTGGATGTGCTAGTAGCATAATTTTTTAATATTAATAGTTATGATCGTCAAATTTAACTAGGGTTTGGGCAAGTTTGTAAATTGAATAAGTTAATTTTAGGCAAAAATCATGTTAATACACCTGAGTCAAAATGAGAAATACCCTAGAATCTATGTAGCACGGAAACACTAATCATAAGCTGTTTCCCATTTCGGAAACTGGAAACGCGGAAACACAGGGGAAATGCTTGGTTTTTATCACCAGCCCAAAATCACCAGAAATAATATTTAATCTAACCGTGTATGGACGATTTGTGACCCTTCCATAGGCTGCAAATTTTGTTTTTGCTGGCTGTTGTGGAATTTTTCCTTGTCGCCCTGAGTTTTCGCCTCAAGATTTGTGAGATATTTGGGGAAGATTTTTGAAATTTTTATGGTCTTATAAATATTTTGTAAGATAATTAAAATATACAGTTTCTGTTCTTATCTTATATATACATGTTTAAGTTGTATTCCTTACTCCATAAGTTTAGGAGTAAAATAAATTGTATATTGTGTATAATTTACTTATGATTCTATCATTTTTTGCTACTACAGTAATTAATTTATATATGTTACATTATATTACTTTATGTATCTTGCCGTATCGTATCCCGTATCCGTATCCTAATTTTTTAAAATTAACGTTTTCCGTACTCGTATCTGTTTCCGATTCCGTTTCTTTGCTACTTAGCCCAGAATTGCAAATTTGGGTAATAACACCCTTTATTTAGCGAGTGGTAATATAGATCCTGTTTTAGTACTTTTCTCTACTTTCTTGGGTAGAATAATTGCCCTTTTCAAAGAAGTGATGGGCAAGGCTGACTTTTTATACATGTTTGATATTCGCAAACCAGTTTAGATTATCCCAGCAATATATATATCCTCTGCATCCATTGATGCTTCAGTGAGCAATATTGATCAACTTCTATTTAAATAGCATTATAGTTTCAAGTGCAGTAGGGTTGCTACACATCAACAGCCTAGCATTGATTCGACCCTTTTAGACTTCAGTTTGTACTTCAAGGGGTTGATGCACCCCATCTCTTACTTTTTATTTCTTGCTAGTTTCTGTAAGATTTTTATATTTTATATGTGTTTTTTTTAGTGATTGAAAACCTCTTTGAAACTCATGAGACTAGTGAATAGAAGTCTGGTCAATTGGGAAAGCTGTATAGATGCTGACACAGACAAGGTAATAGTGATGGTTCTGCTGGAGCTCGAAAGTCACATCCTTCTAAAAGATGAAGTCTCGCACAAAATCTGTGTAAGATTCTTCTTCATGAATATGTATCTTCTCCGATGTAAGCTATGTTTGTTGTTGTATGCTTATTTTTGGTTTATCCAATAAAATGTCTACTTCCACGCTGCTTGATGTTGAATTATTGGTCTTTGAACAATATAATATGGATTTAGATGATGTTGGGATTTTGCCTAGGTACCTAGACGTCAAATTACAATATATGAATTCATACCATGTTGAATTTTGCCTAGGCACCTAAAGGCCGAATTGATTGAATAATTTAATTGAGTGCATTAATGGTGCGGCAGTTCTCGAATTATCAGTGAATATAAACTTCAAATTTAATGACCAATTCATTTTTGACACGTGTAAAATAATGTGTGCATGACATAAGCAATCTAATTATCTAGCACTTGACAATATGATATTGGTTGTTTATTTATAAAATATCGTAGTTTTGAGTGGCTGTAAAGTGGCTTGGCTGCTCAGAATTATAATCCCATAATCAAAAGGTTCAATTTCTTCTTTGTACTCATTTATACTCACTTTTGTCAATAATTCATTGGTACATCGAGAGCACTCATTTTTGAAATTGCACCGTCATGTGTTTTCGTTTCGAAACTGTGTCGTTTCCGTTTCATGTGTAAGGTTAAAAATTGAAATTCAAACAAAAGAAAGAAAAATGGCAAAATGAACATGTGAAGATGAATAGGAAACAAACACAGTTCATTTCAGCTTAAGCAAACCACATTGCATTCTCAAAAATCTTCAATTTAGATTATCAGCATCTTTGTTGTTTGTTACTCTATCCCGTTCAAGTTGTATTATTTGATAACAAATAAAATTTTAAGCCAAAAACTGTATAAACAATTGCTAAAAACTCAATGAAATTAGCTAAGGCCAACGCATCAAAACTCGTTATGAACATGTTACAAACTTGTCTCATCAAATGCGAGCATGTATCAAAAGCAAAAACAAAAATTATGAAATATAATAAATATATTAATGAATGTATATGCTTACATTTTGTGTCATATGGTGAACTTAGTTTATAAAATCTAAAATTTGATCAAAGATTATTTAAATTATTTTTATTAATATTGCTCTAAATATGAATATAAAACTAGATCCGATGAGTATATCTTTGCATATGATGAAAATTGGCTTTTATCTTATGAGTCTTAATCTGTATCTGCTAAATGTTTATACCAGTGTGATGAATATAAATTTTTATTTAATGAACATTGATTACATGTGATGAATATTGTATTTTATCTAATGAATATACATTTGCATATGATGGAAATGTGCTTATATCGATGAATATTTATGTGTACCTGATGAATATTGATATTTAAATTTAAGAACTAAACTAATTAACTAATAAATATTAAACTGTCGCTCTCCGAAAACAGCGCCTTTTCGATGTTGTTAGCAGTCAAATAAAAATTAATAAATTGATAAGACGGGTTGTTGAGGGTTAACGGTCAAATAAAAATTAATAAACCGATAAGATTTGATTGAACAAAATGAAAGTTTGGCTAATCTGAGCGTTAGTATTCTCTAATATAAATGTTTAGTTTTTAATGGAGGATAGGTTTGAGATTCTGATCAATAGAATACTTTACCTAAATCTAAACTATCCAATAGTTCCAACTCATGCATAAATTACTCTACTAAATTTGCCATTTGTGCAAATTAAAAGTGGTCTCATTCGAGCTCTCACGTTAGTATCTTACTCCTAGCTTTATCCTTACGCGGCTATCAACTCCAATCCTTCCGATGTGGAGTCATTCCACAATATTGGTCGGAAGGGTGAGACACTCAACTTCTAAGATATGTAGAAAAATATAGTTAAAAATTCTATTCAATCTATTTCGGTATCCTCCGATTCTCGCCTTTAATTACCAAGATTTAATAAATACAACCAAGTTAAGTAATGAAGCACCTTTGATTTTTACATTCATTAGTTTATTACGTAACTTAGAGGACATGTTCATTTTACCTTGACTCTCACTTAACTTCATTGGCAACCTCTGATTCTCATTGTTTGTTTCTCTAGTAGGTTGACTACAATTGGATCATACTCTCAACTATTCTGATTCTTAAGTAGGTTGACTAAATAATATGAATGATGAGTACCTTTTGACAGATAGATCTGGACAGGATCAATGGGCATGATGGTTGTCTCCCTCATGTCGTTTAAGTCAGCATGGCATGATTGAAAAAAATTGTGTGCGACCTTTTTCACCACCACAACCTCACCCAAGAATATTTTGACGGCCGCCTTAGACGACCGCACAAGAGTCTTCACTACAAAATCAAATAAAGTAAACTGTAATTGTTAGTTTGCTCAATAATCAGAAATCAAATAAATAAGCGTCATTTAAACTTATCAGAATAGTGCGCTCGGGATACAGTTTACTGTTATGCACTCACATTAAAATGTGAATGCTGAATAATCCGACGTATGATCCTATCATGCCATGCATTGTATGGAGCGTGTGAACGTCTCAATCAAATATGTCAGAGCCGACAACTATGTGATTCTACCTCTACTCTCATATGACTATCAAGCCTCGGTGCTCCACAGCGCGGTCTCGCTTGCCCTTCGTATAGAACGAAAACAAAATGAGGAGGTGGTGGATATTAATAAAGACGAAACAAAAAGGACGAATTTAAAAAAAATGACTTTTGAAGCTGAGTTTCTGGACAAAGCTTACAATAGCATTTTTTTCGCAGATAGTATTGTACAAAGTGCTACACGGTACAAAGCGGTGGACATAAATTCTAGCAACTAGTCGGCTTGGTGAAGATTAATCGGTTGGTTAGACCGATTTACATATATTAATAATATATTTGATAATTAATATTTGAAAAATACATATTTAAAATAGATATTTTTTTTAAATACAAAGTTTGGAATAATTAATCAGCTAGACGTAAGGATGGATGTTTTAACACCGCCTAACGACTATTTGGTCATCTATGTGGCTATGCAGACGCCTTTTAGAACAGTGTCGCAGATAACAATTGTGAAGTACCCTCGTGTTCTCCAAGTAGGCAGCTGACTGGCTAGAGTTCGGCCATCTGTCAACTTCACATTTAGTAAGTGCGAAGAGAGTATAAAATTTTAAAGTAACAACTGCAAAATAAAAAAAATAGGGTAAAAGGTAAAAGCGGGAGGGGTGCAGATTTAATGGAGAACGAAGTAGAAGGATAAATTTTAAAAAAAAAATTGACTTTTGAAGCCGAGTTTCTCAACAAAGCTTATAACTGAGTTTTTTTGTTGACAAATCATCATCTCGGGGTAATTTCAGATTATGATGATTCTTTCATATGAATTTGAATCATCATTTGTTAATATTTTGAAGATATATGTGAAACTGAGATAGTGAAGTGAATTAATCCAATGACCTGTGGATTAGGGATGTTGAAAACGGACGGTGATGGAGGTGTAAAAGAAGCAAAAGTAGATGCATTGCTAGTTGTTGGGCGTTTGGAGATTCAAAATGAAGTGCCTTAGAAGTAGAGATAATGAATTTTTAGCATGACGATCAAACATCCTCATTCCAGATAATATAATCGCTGCAGTGGAATAAGTGTTTTGAATCGAAAAACAATGGAGAGGTGTGTTGTGAGAATTCAACATCTTATCTAAATCTAATGGAAGCCAAAAAAATATCACAAGTTTTGGGTAGTGAAAGCATTTTCCTGATCACAAATCTAAGCTGTGAAACTCTTCAGACAGAAAGTGGGCAACTCAGCTTGTTGTACTTGATTGAGATAGTACCATATTCTTCTGCAAGTAAACATTACACGCACATGTTTGGCTCCAGCGAAATACTAAACTTGCAGCACAAATGGAAGGAATTGAAGCAACATCAGCGTACTGTAATGATCGAGCTGACAACTTGAATCGATCTCGGGCACAGTAATTGCGGAAGGGATCGAGCTGATCGCCATCTTTTCAGGAGGAAGGGACTGAGACGGCGTTCAGGTGGCTTGGATTCTTACTGCTGGTTTACTAAAAGAGATTGATTCAAATAAGGTAAAATGACTTAATAAAAAAATGTAAGACTTTTTTTTTTTTTTTAAGGTGATCGATAGTGGTTCGGCCCTTCTCACTTGGTACCAACAGGGCTTGAACCCATGACTTTAGGGTTTGTTGTTAGACAACACCCAATACCACTAGGCCAACACCTTGTTGGTAAAAATGTAAGACTGTCAGTCAAGTATCACCTCTATCTATCCTATCAATATATATTATTTAGTTAAAAAATTTCAAAAGGGGTTCTGAGCTATTGCGTTCTACTCAGTTATGATCAGAATTATTAAGTTGCATAGACCGTCAATTTTGATGGAAAGACCAACTCCATTATATTAAATGACGTCTAAAAGTCAATTAATAAACAATTAACCTGTCAAATAATAAACAATTAACATGTAAATTAAAAATCAAAACATACAAACCAACACCCGATCCCAACCAACCTAGGTGTTCTCTCTTCAGTGCAGTCCGATCCCACACTCGATCCTCAGCCTCACTTTGTCCCCCATCTTGTTGTTGCGGTCGTATTGTTTAGGCAGAGAGCCGCTTTCCAACTGCACTAAAAATTTCCTATTGAATAGATTGACAATTCATGTCTTAGTTGTATTTTTCTATGTAAATTTGTAGATGACATCATTCAAAGATGGCAGTATTATACTATATCGTGGCACTGCCCCTCATAATGTTCTGTGTTTGTCTCACAAATTGTGTCACTGTAATAGGCACACTGTAATCTAAAATTCATTTTGAACTCTCACTCATGTCGAGGTTATTGGGTAAGCATATTGTATTTTAATAGTGTTGTCTATAAAACTAAGCACAGTATATATCATTAGCAATGTTGATAAATAATGATAGCTTGTATTTTGTTGTGAGGGAAACAATGGAAGAAAATGTAATTATTTTGAATGGTTGGTCGATGAGGACATAGTGATTTGTTTGGAAAATATTTCAACAAGGGGAGCAAAAGAAGCTTTAATAGCCTCGCATGAAACTGAAGCGTACAATGCCTCAACTCGGAGAAAGAGTAAGAATGCGCACGCAATTGACCCTGAAATAATAGGACACATAGTAATAGGACACATAGTAAGGATAATAAATGCAAAAGTTCTAGCACTGGAGAGGAAAATATTGACATTGTTTGTTATTTTTTCTCTTTCTTATTTTATTTATTTAAAAATATAGATGCAACATATCACAGATGTTGTAATAGACTCCTGTTTATGGATACCTATATTTTGTGAGTTCAATAAAATTTGCCACTACAGTATGAGATTATTAAACACTTGCCGAGTCATGGAGAATAAAAGCAAATAGATGGTTGAATTCTTAATCATCAGACATGTGCTTGGCATAAAAAAGACCGAAGGTCATCCAAAAGGGTATCCATACATCCAAAAAGAGTACCCTGAGTTACATTTAAACCAGTTGAGTTACATGTTTGTGAGACATCAGAACCTAAATTGTACTGAGTTATATCCAAAAAATACCCTAAGTTACATGTTTGTGGATATCAAAAAGGATATTAAACTTAAATTATCCTGAATTTCATTATGCAACTTTCTACGCAAATAGTTTTCTGAAATGTTGGTGGAACCCTGAGTAAGCATTGCGTGTTCTCCATGTGTCGGAACTTGGACAGTTCCCATGGGAGGCCGAGGTTCATTAATAATTTAATCTACAGTTGCAGATGTCGAACACTGTATGTAATGACAGGACACAGTGAGTATAGATGAATAATAACAGCACCGCACACAAATTCCCAATCTGAATTTAGTTCACATTCAAAACTTTAACTTATAATTTTTCAGTCCACATTGTAAACAGAAAATCAGTCCTTGCTCCTAGCCTGTAAAATCAATCCACAACTTTCATGGAAACTTTCACCACAATTTTCAGTCCATAACTTACAAAATCAGTTCAAATCTTTAGTGCAACACTTTCAGCACAATTTTTAGTCTATTACATACAAAATCAATCCACGCAGTCCATACTGTTCAAACTAAAATCAATTCAAAACTCCAACACGTTCATACAACTAACCTGTCACTCATTAAGTTCAGATTCCACACTGATCACCTCCCCTTTCAATTAGCCTGCACATTCGAGTTCTGATGATATTCATCAATACACTGAAACTACCAAATAAACAGAATTGTGATAAACAAAACCATAGCTACATACCTTGGCTTTCTTTACTTTCCCACCATTGTCCCTCGATCTAGCTGGGGTATCCTCTGATGGCTGCTTCTTTTTCAAGCGGTTCTTGGATGCCCTAGTAGCATCCTTAACACTCTGAGCAAGCCTTTTGGGATCAACGACATCTTGATTAGGGTAAATTCTTATATTATGGCCCAATCCTTCGCATTGCCCACATGATTTATGTTCACTAACCTTACGTTTCCTTTTGGGGTCACATGGTTCTACCAAAGGCCTTATTCTAACCTTTTTAGGCCTTTCGAACTGTCTCTTATATAATGGAGCCACTCAGATGAACTTAGTAAAGGATCCATGGAGCCATTATATATCTTCAAGAATATATCTTTCTTGTACCAGAGGTGGAGGAAATTGGCTGACTTTATTGATATAACCACGTCACTCATCTCCATTCATCCAAATTTAAGTGAGCCATATAAAAAGATGAAAGTCCTAACAAGTAGAGTAATCATCCTTATTGGTTTTGTCCAACAAACACTTTACTTGTTGATTTTATTGATGTAATAGAATTTTATTATTAGAATAGGTAACTAATAAGGAAATTTGGTCATAATTTTTTTTTTCTTTAACATTGAAGCTTCACATAGGATAATATTAAGACAATGTGAATTTCATGACCAATGTCCACCTTACAACTTCCGGCAATGAAGGGAGGTGAATATGCCTGGCTTTGCCCAAGGTCATTCCTCATCCACTGGTAGTACTGGGGTGACGAGAGGCCTATTGGAGAAGAAAGCGTCTAAATTCCTCACAATCAGTTCATATAAGTCTGCATATGATTCGGGCGTAAAGACAGCTCTATGTGATGACAAGACCACATTATTCAACGAGAGGAGCTCTTTAGGGACATCAGGCTCGTTCTCATACACATCCAAACCAGCACCATGAATCTCACCTTCAACCAAGCACTTAACCAATTCCTTTTCATCTATTACAGCACCGCGTGCTACGTTCACAACCACTCCAGCTTTCCCCAAAGCCAGTAAAACCTCCCTGTTCACCATGTGGCGTGTTTGAGCAGTTAACGCACAGCAAATGATAAGGACATCACTGTTAGCTGCGAGCTCGCGGACGTCTGAATGGTAGGGGTATGGAACAGATGGCTTTGCTCGTCTTGAATTGTACGATACAATAAAGCCCAGGGCTTCAGTCCTTTTTGCAACAAGCCTGCCTATGCTACCGAGTCCAATTATTCCCAACCGCTTGCCGCGCACCTTGGAACCAAGAGGAGGCGCTCCTCCTTGGGTATGGGCAGGCTTAGGCCAAGCTCCAGCTCTGACAAATCGATCACCGGCCGTAATCCTCCTCAGGACATCGATCAAAAGGCCTACCGCCAGGTCAGCACAGTCCGCCGAGAAAATCTCTCCTGCGTTGGCAACCGCGATTCCTCGGCGCTGGCACTCCCGGAGGTCTATGTGGTTGACACCAGCACTTGTAGTGAGAACAAGTTTCAGAGCAGGCAAGCTACGGATTACTTCGGCGGTAACTTGGCTTTCTCCGGAGCAGAGCATGGCCTTGACAGAAGAGCCATGGGTAGCGAGGAAGTGGAGAGTGGGCGGGAGGGATTCGTAGGGTTTGAGGAGGTGAAATCTTTGGGAGAGATGGGAGTGGTAGTACTTCATTACGGACGGCGGATTGAGGACCAATACCTCCGGCCGAGAGTCCTCCATTGAAGCCCCTCGTCACCTATACAAGTACAAATTTACTCCCAAATACTTTAATTCATAAGGTCAAATTTTCTTCCATGAAATAAGAATAGGAACAATATTTCTTACATACAAGCTCTGATCTAAAAGGCGGCCGCCTAGGCATCCGATTAGTCTATGGGCGTTTTAAAAACGCTCTGCCTAACGCCTAACGTCTAATTATTTTATATATTTTATTTTTAAAATAAAATAAATTTTATAGGTATAATTTTATAATTAATTATTAAATATATTATTAATATATATAACTCCGCCTAATCATCCGATTAATCCTTCCGCCTAATCACCGCCTAGCCGATTAGTCGCTAGGCCCCAAGCCAACCGCCCAGGACCGCCTAGCGCCTTTTAGAACACTGGTGAATGGCGCATATAACCTTATTATATATGTATTTCATTTTTATTAATATAGATATAATAGTTAATCCAAAAAAAATGAAATGACTCATTTTGCAAATAAGTATATATGTGAGGGTAAATGAGCCATCTCATTTATTATTTTTTAATTGACAATCTTATGCATATTAATGAAATAAAACAAGTATATATGTGTCACGACCCGAAAAATGTGAGTCGCAATGGTGTTTGACTACTTTGTTGGTAAGGTTTGCGATCCTGTGAAGTTATTGGCTGACCGCGGTGTGATACTTGTGACTGGTGACCACCTCTTTGAGAATATTGAGGCTTACCTCCTCTGTTACCTCCCTTCCGACTCTGATGTGAATCTTGAGAGTCACTATTTCGCCCCCTCTTCCTGTTATCGCGTTCAATAGTCTCCCTCATTTCAATCATCATGGCTCGATTAACTGTTTCAGATAAAGAAGTATAACTGCCACTAGCGACAAATCGATAAATGGAAAATCTCAACCCATTCACGAATCGCTTAATCCGCATGTCCTCAGTTGCTGTGAGATGAGGTGCATATGCTGACAAATCGGTAAACTTGTTAGCATAGTCTGTAACAGACATACAAAAATCTTACTCGAGGCGCTCAAACTCAATTGCCTTTGCATCCTAAATACTTTGGGGCAAAAATCTCTCCAAAAATAAAGCCTTAAACTCATCCCACTCCATAGAATGCGTGTGCTCACCGCGACCAGCTAACATCATATCATACCAGGCAGGATAAGGCAACACCCTGAAGCCTATACGTCACAAACTCTACAGACCTTGCGCTCGAGCACTGCAGCACACGATAAAGTCTCTGTGTAGTCTCGATAAATACCTTGGGATCTCCATTAGAAGATGTGCCGAAAAAAGTAGGTGGATGGAGATTGAGGAACTCCTGAAGTGTCACTCTAATCTCGTTTGTCGGTGAAGGCACTTGCGGAGGTGGTAGCACCGACACATCCTGAGTAACTCCCTGAGCTGGAGCAGCCTGCTACTGTTGTGCAAAAGATTGAGTGAGTGCGATAACAGCTTGTGCCACTCCTTGCATGGTGTGCATCATCGCATTCCAATCTGGTGGAGTCTGAGCATCTCCACCTTGAGCATTCTCATCTGTTTCTTGATTACCACCATCTTCGATATGCTCTGTCTCAATGAGTGGGACATGCGGGTTCACATTATCGTTAGTATCGCGACCTCGACCACTATGACCACTACGGCCTCTACTGCGACCCCGACCGCGTGCACCGTTACCCCTACCACGAGCTCCCCCACGGTCCATCACAATCTAAAAATTAGATCAAAATTTAAGTTAACAAATCTCGGGCTTATAAAGAAAAAAGATGTCACAAATAGAAAATCCTAAAAGGTCGAAGCAGAACATTGTTTATGACGGTGGCGCGCTTCACTACCATAAGCAAATATCTACGTCCAAGCTCCGTGTACTATGGGGACAAACCTAGGGCTCTAATATCAACATGTCACTATCCGAAAAATGTGGGTCGCAAGCGTTTGACTAGTTTCTTTTTGACCTTTAGTCAAACAAGCCTCGACGAAGAAAATTCAAAGTCAAAAGACTCAACATACAAGCTAAGTTAAATAACGTTAAAAATTCAAACTATTAATAACAACTCAAGATCTTGTCTAAGTACATCAGAGCGACGACTTAAGAGGATGACAGAGAAAATGAAAATTACATAACCACTAAATGGAAGGAATTGACTGAAGATTGGATGACACCGTACCGAATAGCTCGCTCGTTGCTACCTAAACACCGTTGACCGACTACTGATCTGAAAGAAAATTTTAATACTGGGGGTAAGTCAAAAGACTCACACTATGAGTAAACAACTCACTACGTATTTGGCGAGCCAAATGGGAAATTTCTTTTATTTAAATTGATATCATATTTATAATGTGCGGCTCGCTCACATTAAATGACATATATCATGAGCCCTTTTCGACTGGGCCCTTTTCGGTCCAATGCAAACGTGAATGCGTGACAGACATGTACTGCGACGTGAGCCCTTTTTGGCTAGGCAGTCGTAACTGCCAATCCAGATCATGAAATTATTTATATAACAGAACACACTATCTTTTCGCGTAAACAGAACGTTGAAGATGTGATGCAGCGTCGTCACTGCCGATCCAGATCATGAAATTATTTATATAACAGAACACACTATCTTTTCGCGTAAACAGAACGTCGAAGACATGATGCAGCGTGTATGCACATGAATGAATGGTCAATATCACAATTTCACCTTTTCATGTGGGTATATACATACCTAATATTCTTTATTAACAATCACATATTTAATTTTGTATGAACAGAAATACGTAGGAATTATTTACCCACCTCTTCAAAGCGAATCCAACAAATCCTTAACGCACTCGAGCAATAATAATGGTATATTTTAACCTACAAATTCTCATTCTATAAGAACGCCAAAAAATGCCTAAATCTTATTGCTGACTCCTTAAATACAGATTAAACTGTCTATCTTTGAAAGCTAATAACTTCATAGCCAGAAACCATTAGCTTGTGATTTTTATACCGGTAGAAAGCTTGTTTCAAGCTAAATAATTTAGACTCAAGAATCATCTAATTTGGATATCGGAAGCTAAAGTTTCAGATCCTCAAAGTTGGTTGTTTAATCTGTCAAATTCTAACAGGCAGGTTTGAACCTATAACTTCGGAAAAATATTTCTCCCTAACCATATTGAATTAGGAAACATGCCATATATCCCTAGAAAGTACCTTTCACGTACTATATGTTCACTCAATTCCAATATCAAAACAGTAAGATATTCACGTTCAAAGTCAGTAGACAGATTCGTCTAAACTAGACGACAGCTTTCTACTCTTACCTTTGAATTGAATTATCTCATTATTTAGATTGAACTAAGACTCGAAACTTATATGGTTTAGAAAGCTCTTTTCGTGAAGAACAACCTAAAATTAAGAATGAATATAATCCAATGAAGGAAGTTTAATCTAAGGATATGACAAAATTAGTCTATAAAGATGTTGTATTCAAGCAAAACCATGATTTACCTTAGACTCAAGTGTTGCACCAAGGTCCCTTCTTCACCCAAATATGGCATTGAGAATTCATGTAAGGGAGAGGCAAGGGAGGTTTTATAGATGGAGAAACTATGAGATGTGAGTGGGATTTGAAGATGGGAAATGATGATGAATCCCACTCTTAAAAATGGTCCTTAGTGGTGTTTTCCATTACACTCCACCACCAAAGTGGTGACACTAGTGGATGAGTATGGAAATCCCACTCTCAAATGTTCCTTAGTGGTGTATCCATTATACTCCACCAAAATGGTGACATTAGTGGATGAGTGCGGAAATTCCACTAAAAAAAATCTCTTAGTGGCATTTTCTTTACAATATGTGAGGATAAATAATTTAATTGGCATGTACATATGTGAATTTTTCTCTTATGTTAAGGAAAACTCTTTACCCAAATATACATATCATGGATCTAAAACAAATATTTTGCTATAACTTAATAATTATTTTTATTGACATTTTAACACGGATATTTCAATATACCATTCATGGCTTCACCTTGGACCACAAACTACCGAACTAAATCAAAATAGAATTTTTTTTGTCAATAATACAAATACAAATCTATCAAATTTTATACTTCTGCCAACTACTTCAATAACTATCCCAATGAAGGCTGGATCAGTACCCGTCCAAGGAAGGTAATGGAGAAATCTAAGCAATGGGTTGACTTCGGGAGAGGAAGGAGAGGCCTATAGCAGCTCAGAAAATGAAAAACCCAAAGCCAATGTCTTTCCCGCCCATAATAGAACAAGAATCCAGCGATCAGGAAGTAGATTCTCTGTTTAAAACAGAGGACCAGGGTGGAAGGATTCAAGTTCAATCAGGTGAAAGGGAACCCATAACTAGGAAAAAGACAAAACAGAGTCTATTAGCAAAGGAGGAGACTGTCTTCAGAGTTTCAAACTACTATGAACCCCTTGAGGAGGTCCACAAGGAGGATAACAGTTGTGAAGGAGATGTATCAGTTGTGTCAGAGACCCCGCAGGAGGAGGGACCCCATGCTCAAAAATTTCCCCAGGAACAGAGGAATTTCTATACAGAAGAGAGTTTCTACATTTTTTAAATCTCTGTTTGGTTTAGAGAAAACGATACAGAAGAGAAATTTTGATTGAGACACATTTTATATTTGGGTTAGAGAAATTTGGGGAGATGGAAAATTAAACAGAAAATAAAATTAATTATATAGTGTGTTAACACTTTCTTTGTATTTTCTGTCTCCATTAGAATCTATGAAAATTTCATTTTCACTATTATTTTCGTTTTTCTCTTATTTTTTCTATGATATTTTCTTCTTATTTTCCTAAACAAAACAAAGGTCAAAGGGTAAAAGGATTGACCAGTTTATTGGCAAGTGCTTTCTTCCTGCACATATCAGAGTTTTTTGCCAGATTAACGTCCTTTCTTCATTGTCTATCAAAAAACAACCACGCTTCGTTTTTTTTCCATACTACCCTTTTCGCTCTTCACTATAGTGAAAATATACTAGATTTTCGCTCAAACGGAACGCGCAAATGACACGTGATCCACTTGTCTGACTCACTTGCTGATGTGGAATATGCGCTCTTCAGTTAAGCGAATACACTAGTAATTTTCGCCAAACCGGACAGCGACAATGCATTTTCGCTACTGTGAAGAGCGACAACATATTTTCCCTCCTCTTCACCTGCTTCTGCCAGTATTTTCTCCAATTGTACCCGTCGTCGGAGCGCCTCGCTTCCCTCATACTCTGAGTCTGCGCTTGCTGGTAGTTAACTATATCATCGGTGGCCTGTTCGCAGCTAATGTCGTCGTTCTTCTGCTCCGATAGGCGGCTGCCGCTATTCCACGGTTGTTGCTGATCCCGCTGGCGATCAATCAATCAGATATTTTCTATGTTCAGATTTAGAGAAACAGAGCATCTCTAAAGTCTAAACTAAATTGAAAAGATTGAAGTCTGAGCCAAAACTCATGGCTGAAACGGTGCATAATTCGGGCTGGAAGGTGAAGTCAGAGAAGCCATTGTTGAGGTTGTTGCGGTTCTGGGGGTCTGCTATCCTCTTGTTTGGCGTTCTTCTGGGTGCTCAGAGTCCCCCAGTTGTACGACAGAGCAGAGGAAGGGAGGTTCTCAGAACGACGTCGCTTCGTGAAGTTGCAGAGCAGCCCCGGCTATCGGAGCAGAAGAAGGACGACATTAGCTCCCTTCCTCTGCTCTGGCTCTCTTCCAGCTTCACCTTCGTGTCACTCAGCTCCAATCTCACCCGCTCGTTCTCCGACCTCAAGCTCTCTATCACCTTATCTCTGCTCTCGATTTCACTCTCCTTCTCCGAAACCTCGAGCTCCAAAACGGGAACCAGCGCGGCGTACTCCCTCACCAGTGTTGTGATATTTTCGCGGTTCCCAGGAGCGAAAGTGTTGTGATATTTTCGCTCAATTGGAGAATGAAAATTGATTTGCGTTGTTCATTATAGCGCAAAATAATTTTCGCTATTCGATATAGCGGCAATTTGTTAGGTTTGCGCTCAACCGGAGAACGAAAATATGTTGTCGTTCTTCACAGTAGCGAAAATACATTGTCGTTGTTCGGTTCGGTGAAAATTACTAGTGTTTTCGCTTAACCGAAAAGCGCATATTCCACATCAGCAAGTGAGTCAGACAAGTAGACCACGTGACATTTGCGCGTTCCGTTTGAGCGAAAATCTAGTATATTTTCGCTATAGTGAATAGCGAAAAAGGTAGTATGGAAAAAAAACGAAGTCGGGTTGTGTTTTTGATCGACAATGAAGAAAGGACGTTAATTTGGCAAAAAACTCCACATATCATCATATCATGCATTAAATCGAATTCTTAATATTTCAACTTGGTACACAGCTGAGGTAGGATGGACCAAGGTGTTGGTCGAAGTTGGTTTATGTACAATCAGGCACTTAACATGTTAGCTAATTGGATGGAGATTTACTGAATGCATAATTTAAAAAGTGAACAACCAATTGACTTGCCACTGTAAAATTCCTCATCTTCCTGCAAAACGATCCACAAGCGCCTTAGCTTTGTCCGGTGCAAAAAATCGAGCCTGAAACACCCAAAAAAAATTGTATTAAGAGGATTAAAGTGACTGCAGCAACATATATCACACATGTTTCATTAATTGAAGTAATGACCAAGAGCTTCGGTGAAAGAGATTTCCAACCATTAATATTGTTTCGGTCCAAGCAAAAGTGATTTACCAGCCTCCATTATACATCTTGTTAGGAAACAAATAAATTTGTATATAGTCTGATATATATGTCTGGTAGATCATTAGAATTAGGAAGGTAATTAGGAACATATTTCGTCGCCAAAGCTGAATGATTTTTTGTTTCCATTTTTGTATTTTCTTTTGCTATATAAATTAGAGAAAACACACTGAAAACTGCAACTTCAGCAGCACCAATTCCTCTCTATAGTTTTATTTTCATTTGGTATCAGAAGCAGTAGGTTCTTGAGCGATGTCCGCTCCAATCATAAGTGGACGTCGGATTTCAGCATCACCACCGCCGCACGCTCATGTTATCGGGATGATGGGCGTGAGGTGATCATCCAGCGGGTGGTGAGGGAGACCGGCGGCAGCAACTACCCAATCGTTACACGGATGAACTATGGTGACTGGAGTCTACTCATGAAAGTCATGTTGCAATCTCATATTCTATGCGATGTGGTGGAATTCGGCAAGGGGGATTGTCAATATGACTGTATGGCCATGGAGGCAATTCTCCGTCTTGTGTCCTCTGAGATGATTGTCACGCTTGCGGTCAAGGAGAGCACAAAGCTAGCCTGAGATGCGATCAAAGTGATGCGGATCGGCGGTGATCGTGTTCGAAAGGCCACAACCCATCAGCTGCGGAAGGAGTTCGAGACCATCTCATTTAATGAGGGAGAGATTGTTGACGATTTCGCAATGCGCCTCACCAGCCTTGTGACCAACCTCACCACACTCGGTGAGACGATTGAAGAAACAAAGGTAGTGGAAAAGTATTTACGAGTCTTACCTAAAAGGTTATCACAGATAGCTTTATACATCGAGACTCTTCTCAACCTCTCGACGTTGTCACTGGAGGAGGTGACTAGGAGACTCAAGGCGCAGAGGAATGTCTTGATCCAACAGAACATGTGACGACCGACGGTTAACTCCTCACAGAGGAGCAATGGCTCGCCCGGCATAAAGAGAAGCAAACAGGTGTAGGCTCCTCCAAGTCAGGGAACGGAAAAGGTAAAGCAAAGCGTTGCCACAGAGTTCTGCGCAAGGAGGAAGGCAACGGGGCTGAGCAAAAAGTCGGTGATGGTAAAAACACCTGTCACAACTGTGGGCGGGCTGGATATTAGGTGCGCGATTGCAGGCAATCCAAAAAGAAGTAAGTCAATCTGGCCTAACAGGATGACGAAGAGCCTACACTCCTGATGGCGCAGGAGTGCGCAGTCACCATCAACCCCAATCCTATTTTAGGCGTTGTCCATCTTGACGAGCTGCGCGCGAATGTTTTCCTCGACATCAATGATGAGAACGACCGACTTAATGAGTGATATCTAGACACATGTGCCTCAAATCATATGACGGGGCAGAACGACGTCTTCACCGAGCTCGAACGCGCCGTGGTGGGCTCTATCGGATTTGGAGACGACACAGTCGTTGAGATCCACGGGTGCGGCTCCACCATCTTTAATGGAAAGAAGGGCGAACACAAGGTGCTCACCGGAGTGTACTACATACCTCGGTTGAAGAATAATATCGTTAGTCTCGGTCAGCTGGACGAGAACGGCTCGAAGGTGCTCATTGAAGACGGTGTGCTTAGGATCTGGGATCAACAGCGCCGCCTCCTTGCCAAGGTCAATCGTGACCAAAACCGACACTGTGTTGTAACGAGATGTGACGCGCCCAATCTACCTCTCAACTCGCCACGATAATGACGCCTGGCTGTGGCACGATCGGTACGGGCACATCAATTTCGACTCCCTCCGACGTCTTGCTCAACACGAAATGGTGAGAGGCCTACCCAAGCTCGAGCACGTCGAACAGTCTGTGATGTCTACGTCACAACAAAGCATAGGCGTACACCCTTCCTGAAGCAGGCCAAGTTCCGAGCTGAGGAGCGGCTTGACCTTGTCCATGGAAATTTGTGCGGTCCCATTTCGCAACAGACACCTGGAGATCGGCGCTATTTTCTGCTGATAGTTGACGATTGAACAAGGTACATGTGAGTGGCTTTCCTTTAAGCAAAGAACGAGGCTCCAAAGGTGCTCTGGCGGATCTAGAAATATGCTGAAGTGGAGACCAGACAGAAGTTGCGCGTCCTACGCACCGACAATGGTGGCGAGTTCACAACTGCCGAGTTCACGAAGTACTGTGCGGAAGAGAGAGTTCAACGACATTTCTCTACACCCTATTCGCCGCAACAAAACAGAGTCGTCGAGCGGCGTAATCAAACCACTATCGCCACCACCAAGGCCTTGTTGAAGCAAAGAGGTTTGCCGGCTGAATTTTGGACAGAGCAGGTAAGCACAGTAGTGTACCTGCTCAATCGCGCTCCCACCAAGAGCCTAGAAGGTCTGATGCCTTTTGAGGCATGGTACAGACGCAAACCAGCATTGCACTACTTCCAAGCCCTCGGGTGCATCGCTTTCGTAAAAGACGTACGACCCCACCTCCAGAAACTGGCTGATCAGAGTACTCCCATGATCTTCATCGGCCATGACGAAGGCATATCGCGTCTATGATCCAACAACCAAGCGAGTCTGAGTGACACGAGACATCGTGTTCGATGAAAGTAGAGAGGATGGGCCTGGGATGCAAAAGATGAAGACAGAGCTTCTCCTGCAAGCGATTTCACCGTGTCGTACACGGTCCAAGAGGAGGTCCAAGCGGCGAACGACTCCCCAGAAGCGAGGTTGCCATCACCAGCACCTAGGTCTACTTCCGCCAGCTATAGGTAAGTCCTGCACCGAATGTATTGGATCCGTGACATAGCATGGCGGACAGCTATTCGCAAGGAGATGGATGCCATCGAGTAGAACCATATTTGAGAGCTGGTAGACCGGCCACAAAATTACCGCCCGATTGGTTTGAAGTGGGTCTACAAACTTAAGAAGAACAAAATTGGTGCCATCGTCAAACTTAAAGCACGCCTCGTCGCCAAAAGTTAAGTGCAATAGCCTGGGTGGACTATGATGAAGTGTTAGCTCCCGTTGCTCAGATGGAAACCATCAGACTGCTGCTAGGCATCGCTGCCCGGGAGGGATGGTCCGTCCACCGCATGGATGTGAAGTCAGCATTCCTCAACGGCGTGCTCGAAGAAGAGGCGTATGTCATTCAACCACCAGGCCTTGTTCTCGTCGGCCAAGAATCACAAGTGTTGCGGTTAAAGAAGGGTCTGTATGGGCTTCAACAGGCACCGCGTGCATGGAACGCGCGCCTCGATCATACACTGAAAGAGCTCGGTTTGGAGCACAGTCCCCACAAACACGCCATCTATGGATGAGGCAGCAGTGAGGCACGACTGCCAGTCGGAGTCTACGTCGATGACTTGGTGATCAACGGCTCAGATAAGAACGAAATCAATCGATTCAAGGGTGAGATGCAAACACAGTTCAGAATGAGCAATCTTGGACCTCTCTTTTTACCTTGGCATCGAGGTTCAATGGAATAGTCATGGCCTCACCTTGAGTCAATCCAGCTACGCCAAGAAGATTCTCAAGATGGCGAGGATGGGGGAGTGCAATCCCTCACAAACTTCTATGGAGGAGCGACTCAAGCTGAGTCGTGATAGCACCGCACTAGAGGTCGACGCAACGGCGTACCGAAGACTTGTCGAAAGCCTCCGCTACCTTGTCAACACTCGCCCGGATCTAACCTACTTAGTTGGGTACGTGAGTCCCATCATGGAAAGACCGACGGAGGAGCACATGACGGCGGTAAAACGAATCTTGCGCTACATCTCTTGATCAATTTACTATGGGTGTTGTTATTTGAGGAAGATTGAAGATTCCAGACTGATCGGCCACAGCGACAGCGATTACGCCGGAGACATTAGCACACGAAGGAGCACCTCCGGGGTGATGTTCTTCCTAGACAAGAGCTTGATTAGTTAGAAGTCACTGAAGCAGCACTTGGTAGCCCTATCCTCCTGTGAGGCGAAATACGTCGCTGCCACGACTGCAGCAAGTCAAGGTGTTTAGCTGGCCCGACTTCTCAATGACATCAAGCGGGAGCCGATCAGGACTACTGAGCTAAAAGTGGACATTATGTCCGCTCTAGCACTCGGCAAAAATTCAGTTCATCATGAGCGGAGCAAGCACATTGATGTTCATTATCACTTCAACCGGGTGTGCATGGAGAACAAGAGCATCAAAACTGACTATGCTAGCACCAAAGACCAACTCGCAGACATCCTCACCAACCACGTCAGATTCCATGAGCTTCGAGCAAAGAGTGGAATGGTGCACACCAGTTCAAGTAAACCATACAAAATTAAAGGGAGAGTAATGTTAGGAAACAAATAAACTTTTGTATATTCTTATATATTTGATCTGGTAGATTAGTAGAATTAGGAAGGTAATTAGGAGCATATTTTGTTGCTAAAGCTGGCTGATTTTTTGTTTCTATTTTTGTATTTTCTTTTGCTATATAAAGAAGAGAAAACACACTGAAAGCTGCATCTTCAACAACACCAATTCCTCTCTCTATAGTTTTCTTTTCACATCTTACCATCACAATTTATTTCAAGTAATGTGAATTTGTAGTTGTCTTACTTGTATAAACATCCTCTCTGCAGCTCCTGCATTGCCGTTTTCTTTAAGAATTATCCCCTGGAACATCACAATCAGAAGTTTCATAACGATTCCCTACCATCAATAAATTGGTGATCAAGGGATTACAGGTCGGTGAAGGTACACATGAAATGACCCATCCATCTTTTTTTTAAGTAAAACATTAACAATTACTTAGTTCCAAAACGATAATATTTTACCCTAAATATCAAAGTAGAGACTGCAACGTTTGACATTTTAGAGGAACTAATTGCATGATTTGCAGCTGACAAGAGTCTCAAAGAGAACTCACCTTCGCCAAGTAACCTCTGAAATCATTTGGATGGCTAGAGACAAGCCCATCGTAGACTGACACAGCATCGCTAATATGACCCCAGTCTGAGTAAGCTTTCCCAAGTAGAAGTTCTACCTAAAAAACAAAACAAAAAAAATGAAATTATTAACTCATACATCATAGTTATTTTATAAAATGAAACACAATTTTTCATGAAAAAGGCTCAAACTGGATAAGTCAGATTTTTGCAGCCTTTGCTTCTTTGTACAGTGATTTGACTTCACCAACTTGTCTTTGAAATGTGACTGTTGTACAAAATTGGATATAAACTAATTAGAAAATAATCACCTGTATCGGGTCAACATTCCGAGTTTCTGTGTCCACTACACTGTCAATTTTAGCACCTAAATTTTCTGTGTTCAGGTGCTCTCGACAGGTCAAAAGGAAATCAACAGCCTGTAATAAAAAAAGAGTCACTGGTCAGATTAAAAAGAAAAAGAAAAGCACAAGTTTAAGATGACTGTAAATAGGATAACCAATCAACTAAACAAAAAGACACAAGTCTTCTAACTGTTCCCATCATATATTATTAGGTTAAATACTACTTCGAACAAACAGAACGAAGATTCTCAGATGTCTTGGACTCACGCTCTAAGAGCGCACCGTAACTAGTCAATATCCAATGGCATCGTGTCTTAATTGGTTTTGGACTTGAATGTACAAGAATAACCATTCCGAACATCCAATACTTGCTGATACCATAGATTAAAGCATAAAATCTAAGTACTCAAGGTCAGAATTCTCAAAGAGGACAGTCATTCATTCAATCATCATACATAAAATCTAAGTCTGCATTCTTATATGATGATGGTGTCTCCAAAATTTTTTGCCTATATAATCACTGCCAACTAAGCCACCTGATGTGACTAGCTGCAACAATTTCAAATATCAATCAAGGGAGTTTGGAGATGAACGAAAAGTTAATTAATGTTTAGAATATCAGCAGGTATAATATATACCTCAGCTGGCTTCTTATCAGCAAGCAATGAGTTGGTAAGCCCTCGTATAATTTCAAGATCAAGAGGTTTTGATGCCTGCACTTAATGGCACAGTTAAGATGAATTTGTAATGCAGTCGATTTTCAACTTGGAAACCAAATGCTAATACAGTATTATATAGAGGACTACAATTGAGAAGCTGACCTCTGCTGCAGCCCTATATGCTAGCACACTGCCTGCATAATCCTGAAGTTCAAACTTAACTTCCCCAAGCAAGCGCAAAGCTTCTGGATCACTTGGTTTTTCCTGTAGATTACAAAAGATTTTTTGCCAAATTCAACATGGCCGCTTAAAGACACATTTTCCTAATTCTAATTCAAGTATGAACCGAAAGTTGACCTTAATCAAGTCTTCAAGGTAAGATGCAGCACGTGGGTAATCCCCTAGCTCTGCCAAGGTCACTGCTGCGCCCTATGGGTTCACAAACGAAGCATTAAGACTGAATATGTCAACTACATGACAATTTGTACGAGATGCTACACGTTACCTCAAATGACAACGGGGTAAATTTTATATCATCAGTGCCAAAATTTGATGTAGTAAGATGGAATATGTAGTACAATGTTCTTACACCCAACAAGAAAACATGGGTTTTGATTCTAGCAAGCATGAATGTAAATAATCAGCTCAAGTCAGTTAATCTTTCCGGTTAATGTACGCCTAACCAAATAACCACTCAAAGGCTCTGTTCACAGCTTAACTCCACCTAGCACTTTTTAAAACACTAAGTAATCTAAGACACGAGCCCTATAGCTGCTAAATTTGTTTGAGATATTTTAATAAAACTGCTTTTAGTAGCCATCAAAGATCATACATTATTAACAATGAAATTAGTCATAAGCTTGGCAATCATTATAAATACGTTGGAGAATGTTAAGAAATAATCTATCACAAGGAACATGCACCAACTCACTTTAAGAACAGTGTTCAGAGCATAGTATTCAATTTTTGAGGGACCAGTAGGTATCAATAAACAAGGAAAACAAACATATGACTGAAAAATCCTTTGCATTATGTCATGGAAATGAAGGTAAAAAGGAAGTCATCAACAGTCTAAAAAAATAGGATTACAAAAATAAGTATCAACTCACTTCAAGAGCAATACTATCTCTAGGGGATGAAATAAGTGTTGCTTCAAATTGTTGCAATCTAGCCTGCCAAATATCCAGGAGTCCAAAAAAATGATAAGGTTGCTCGATAATTAAATGAAAAAGACTAAAAGTCCACATGCAAATGCAACAATTTACAGACTGAGGTGCTTAAGCAAAAATTTGGGTCCTTATACGTTTTCACTAATGTTTTTCTTTTACATCATACACATCATGAGTTTAACCTCCAAAGCGCTCAACAAACCCAAAATACCTGCAGGATCCCTCTCTGTTCCTTCGGCAAATCAATAGTTGCCTTTGAAGATTCCCCAGTCACACTAACAGCATACCAAAATTAATTACACATAATTTAAAAACAAAGATATCAGAAGCAAAATAGAGCAAGAACAAATTTTTTTTTTGCGTAATATAGTTCAGCCAATCCTAATATACATATCATAAACTATCATGGGAAATCTCTTCTTAAGGAACTTTATCTCTATTCATCGTCATGTCCAGGAGTGGAACTAGTCTTTAACATATTTAAAAAGCTATAGAAGATCTTCTTCTCGTGGACTTTTAAGCATATGAACTTATCACATATCTTGGTAAGCATTAGCCAGTCCTAATTAATTTTTTAGAAGAAACTCAAAAAGGGCTCCGAACTACCTCCCTCTACCCAATTGAGGTACAAACTACTGCATTTTCAAATAAGGTGCAAAGTCCGTCAATTTTAACGGAAAATCCTACGCCGTTAACGGCTGTTGACTCTGTGACTCTCCCACCGAACACCGTTAACCTGTGTCCAGAAGTCCCCAACCCTCTGCGAAGAGTTGCAAGTTGAGGTGCATTCATAGGATCTGCGAATTACAGGATTTGTCTCTGCCTGATTGAAGAAAACCGCCTCATTCGTTGGGCGCCGGATACGCTCTCTGCCTATAGCCAACGGTTCATCAACAACCCTAACATCTCGTGTTGATCCGCCTCCGCTGTGTTGAAAACGAACAGCAGCATATGTCAGGCTCCGGTTTCTCGCTCGGCTAAAATAAGTCTTCAATCTCCCTCCCCTCCTCCCTCTCCTCTTTTATTAGATGGCGATTTCACATCGTCTCTTTTTAATATTTGTTTTTGAGTTTATGTTGCTTAATATTTTTCCCCTCCTCCATCATAAAATGGGTGCCAAGGTTAATGTGACCAAATGTTGGATTTTAGCTTCCTGAATTTACTTTATTTTCCCCTCTGATTACTCATCTTTGTCCAATTCCGGCAAACTTTAGCCTGTTTGATGCCTTTGCATCTTCTGGGGATTTCCAATTTTCACCCTTACAATTAAAACTAATCACTTATTTTTCTAAAATAAAGACTACCTCATAGCTCAAGTTCTTATTCATCTACATGTATTCATTTGGTTCCAATGTGATGGGCTATATTGTCAAGTAGTAATAAGTATTGTGTCTGTGTTTATGGTGCGCACTTGGTAGCCATATGCTAATCTGGCAGGAAGTTTTACAAGTATTTTGGACTAAATCAGTCTACTATTTTCACTTGAACCTTATCTGTTTATATGGCTACTTCTGTAGTCAGGACTTCAATGATTCAGATAACAACTTTTCTGTTTTGTTATTGTGTTCTTGGGTTTGGTCTTCTGGTGAAATAAATATGTGTTTTTCAGTAACCAAAGACTGAGATGAGAGTTGAGTTTTCACTTTGGCAAGAAATAGGAATGTCTTTTGCCCATGCTGGGAATCCTTTGAGTACCATTGTTGGTCCAATGCTTATGTTTTGAGAGTTTTATTGGGCATCTTGCTAACAAGTTTTCTTTTACGTTTTGGGACATGCAGGACAGTGTAAAGCTCAAGTGAAGGGCTTCTTTGGGAGATTCAAGTGAAGACTAAAAGGAACTGAACGACTTTTATGGTGGAAGTTAGTTTTCATAGAGGGTGGGTTGCTCCAGTTTCCGACATAGCAAGCGCCGTCCGGCCACAAGAACGCCCCTTTGTTCCAATTAACGGCATTTGGCGGGGGTGTTAACAAAGTCAACAGCCATTAACAAAGTTAGGCGTTCCGTTAAAATTGACGGACTTTGCACCTTATTTGGAAAACGTAGTAGTTCGAAACGCAATTGAGTAGAGGGTGGTAGTTCGGGCCTCCTTTTGGGGTATTTTCTTTTTATTTTTTAAGTGTATGGGTAGCAGCTATTCAGCCGATAATAACAGAATTGCAACCTGTAGTAATGAGTGTCACGATCATCGACCTGAAATTCATTGTTATGATTTGGCAACGTTGAAAACTAAAATTAATTACATATTCGACCAACTTAGTAACATACCTTCCAGGGGGCAGAAAATCTCCAAGGGCAAAAACCAAGCCAAAGACGATGATGGCAACTCCTAGGCCAACCTACTGTATCGAAAACTGAAATTATCAATTCTGCATTGATGAGAAGAATAAGTTATGCGAACTTGAAGAGTAAGAACATACCTTAGCCCCAAGTCCAACTGTCTCCTGCTTTGGCTCTACAGGAGCATCATAGTCAATTGGCCCATATATTTTATTATCATCAACTTTCTTTTTCTCTAATGCCAACCTGACTAGGAAAAAAAAACAGAGGCAGATTGGATTATGTGACTGCTTTAACACTAAATCATCTTTGTCTTAACCACAACATATCAAAGTAAAATTACATATAATTGTTAGGCCAGTTGCTTCAAAGACATGTCATCCCTGTACCCAAACTTATTGAAAAGAGGAATTGCGGACATGATCAAATAGAGGCAATGAGGAAAATTGATAATATCATAGATAATAGTAGACTGGGGGGTACACCATCGTCTGAGTTGCAGAGGAATTATACAGTCGCAAGACCACATCTCATCAAAAGCTGCAAGTGCGCTTTTAAGAAACATCATGAATACAGAATGCAAATAGTAAGTTATTCACCTTCTAACAGCTTCCAATCTCTCCTCAAACTCAACATTCTTTGACCCACGCTCAGTGGTACCTAAGCGGGGAGCCTCTACCATAAGAGGATAAGAAATGTCAAGAAGTATTCGCCCATTAAGTAATATTATTTTGAAGCTTGCCATGTAAAACAAGAAACAATGGAAGATAAAAAAATATATAGACATGTAAAATATTCTACTTTGTGTTACACAAAGCATTAGTAGTCTTCAGAGTTCCTGTTTTATGCATAGATAGTGAAATATCTGCATTGAAGAATCAATGGACTTTAACTTTTCAAACAAACTGAAAATAATAAGGTAAGTGAAACCGTTATTCTTTGTAGGTTATCTCAATATACACCAATAATCCCCTTAATGATTTCATTCATATTCAGGGAGCTCTAAATTTGGCTTCTCATTTGAAAACAAAAAATGTTTAAGGAAGCAAAGCATGTAACTTGTCGTCTTGTCCTCCTTCCTACTACACCATTTAAAAAAGTTTTCTTTCCATTGGATTGGTGACCTCATCAATAATCCAGACAAAGAAAAGTAGCGATTAGAATAAAGAAAGAGATATACTCAAATGTTCAACGAGGGGGATGTTTTCTTGAACTTAGGATATACTTTTAGTATTTTTTTTATACTATCGGATCAGTTGATTTTCACCTGAAAGGAACACTATCTAAATCATCTATTAATGTGCTCATACACCCTTATCATCTCATTTCTTTTACATAAGGTGCTACATCGAACTTCCACATAAGTATGTGCATTAGTCTAGCAATTAATGAAAAACTGTAAACTGTAAATTTTAAAGTTCTCTTTCAAATTATTAACATACCTATATTTAATATGTTAAGATGCACAAGTTGGTTTATGGAACAAGATTAAGGTTCAAATATTCCATTATATCAGTACATCCTTTCATAACCATTTATTATTTCCAAGGAGCATAAAAGAGTGCAGCACTTTGATTTAACTTCAAAAATTCTGACATCAAAATCCGATTTCAAAATCTTTGTCAGGGCATGGCGTTTTAGATAGGAGTCGTACACACCAGATCAGACCAACTTCTAAGAATATCATGCAGGCATTCATGCATTTTTTTTATCCAAATGACCAACAGCTAAAGTTTCATGAGCACTTTTCCACGGTTTTATGGCAGTGTCAAACTGGTGTATTGAAAAAGTAAAGGCCAATGTGCTTACGGGTGGGGGCAACATCTGACTGTTTTGCTGTTGATGTCCTGTGGCAGTAAAACGAATAGAATGCATTTAAAATTGGGCAGTAACGTAAAACTATTGACCTGTAACTTGCCTAGAGTTTTGAAAACCAAATACAATAAATAATCAATGACTGAAAAAGTATGTTTGTATAGTTACGCAATTCTAGGAGTAAGTTACAAATCTACAAAAGTCTACAACTATTAGCAATGATATTGCCATAATAAGTACAGGTGAACTGTTCGAGATAGTCATTCAAGCAAAATTTGTTTTGGCGGAAATTGAATAAAAAAAAATCAGACCAATCTGAACCAGAACATCAAGCGAGTCACATGCCCATCAGAAAATTTTAAACAGATATAACGGTCATGGAACAGATGGCGTGTACAACATCAAAATTATAATCTGTTTATTTTCTCATTATCAAGCCATGATGAAAATGAGATATTACATGGAAAGACATATCACTACAGTTAAGCTACACACTGTGTGCAAGCACAGAAGCTTGCTCTCCTCACTCTTGAATTGGCATAACTATAACAGAAAGTGAAAAAAACGTCTCTTCCTAGCTGCTAGCCTCACGAACTGGTATTAAAAAAAAAACATTATAATTCCAAAGCTGCGACCAGATAAGTTTTGATTCAATCCAGCAATCTATGAAAAAAAATATTGCAATAGATACGAGACCTGGATTGCAATGTCTTATCCTGTTGCCCAGGAACTGGTACACCCTGAACAAACATACGAACCAGAAAACAACAGAAGCAGGTGAGTTTGCATGAATGATAATAACTGGGGGGCAGTGTAGTGCGTTCTTTCGCTTTCTGACAAAACTACCGACGTCAGATGTAAGTAATTCGGATAACCTTTTTGCTGTTGGTGCGGAGGGTTTGACGACCGAATCCGCGATTTGAGTCCGGGGTGGTGGAGCATCGAAGGAATCGAAAGGGGCTGCTGGTGGCGACTGTCGTCCACATCTCCGGCCTCTACAACAATTCCCAATTCTGACGGATTATTATTTTTTTATGCTTTTTATTATTTCCAACTCATCCTGAAAAGTTACAATCTATATTTATCATTTAGATACACATATTTAACAGTATAAATATTCATCATTTGCAAATATATATTCATTATTTGCAAATGTATATTCATCATTTTCATACACAAATTCATCACTTACATACACATATTCATTACTTGAACACAAATATACATCACTTGCATACACATATTCATTACTTGCATACACATACTCATCACTTGCATACACATATTCATCACTTACATACATATATTCATCACTTTCATACACATATTAATCACTTTCATACACATATTCATCAATTGCATACACATATTCATCACTTACATACATATATTCATCATTTTAATACACATATTAATCACTTGCATACACATATTCATCACTTACATACATATATTCACCATTTCATACACATATTAATCACTTGCATGCACATATTCATCAATTGCATACATATATTCTTCACTTACATACATATATTCATCACTTGCATACACATATTCATCACATGTATACACATATTCATCACTTACATACATATATTCATCACTTGAATACACATATTCATCACATGCATACACATATTCATCACTTACATACATATATTCATCACTTGAATACACATATTCATGACATGCATACACATATTCATCACTTACATACATATATTTATCACTTTCACACATATTAATCACTTGCATACATATATTCATCACTTTCATACATATATTAATCACTTTCATACACATATTAATCACTTGCATACACATATCCATCATTTTGATATACATATTCATCACTTACATACATATTAAAGAGGTAACGTCGAGCCTAAGACTTTAAACAAGGGCATTTTACGAGAGGCAACTTGATTCATTTTTCATTTTTATTTATGATTCTTTTAATTCGGTAAGTTTTATTTCCTTTTCAGATACTAACCCAAGCTAACAAGGTCAAGTTCAAGTGTTGAGGTTGTAGAAAACTTTTTATAGAAAACAGGCCGAGTGGAAGCCACGCACGCGCTGCATAAGAGTTAGTGCACAGTAGACAAATAGTCGCCGCATGCGCGTTCAGGAAAGGTTAGTGCGTATGAGCCATGTGCAGGTCAACTAGGTTAATTAAAGCCTCAGACGCGCAGAAGGGTGTCATTAACCTCAAACCTCTAATTCTTCAAATTCTAGCGCACCAAAGAGATCGCTCGACAAGCCGCTTACTCACATAAGGTCGTACAAATCTGTACAACATCATTTAATCATTAACGTTTAGGCAAAGTGGCCGAAATCGCCGTATTAGCTACCATTAAATCAACTCACAAACTTTAATCTCGAGATCGCCACACACAGAAGACCGTGCATAAGCAATTAAGGCGCACGTGCAACCAGAAATTCAGTCAACTAAAAATCTTCAGATTTGATCATGGAACCTAGGAGATCCATTCACCTCTGAGATAGTCATTATCGGGCTGAGGATTCACCTCCCTGCTCTGAAATTTCTCCTTGTGGATCATTTGGTTCTTAACTTTCCTGCATTTAGCGATAGTGTGGCCTTGCTTGCTGCACTTGCTACAATATCCCAACTTACCTTCATGCACTATGTCATACGTTTCTCCCTCTCCTGCCGTTGAACCACATAAAGCTTATGGATTAGTGGGGCTTTTAGGTCTACTTCCACCAACAACCTCGAGTACACAGGGCAGGACCTCGATAGAGTACGTTCATCAGCTTTAAAAAATGATCCAATCGAGTCTCCTATAGGCCGGAGGAATCACTCATTGAAGAAAACTAAGCTGAGTTGAGGAGTGCGGACCCAAATCGCCGCCTTAGCCGATTCTTTCTTAACGTTGAAATCCGGGGACCATCTTAAAAGCCGGAACAGGAAGGCCCCGATTTGATGCGAGCTGCAAACGAGGGCTTGGACTACATCTTCTACGGAGCTAAGGATGATGAGCTCATGCCTTCCGTCAAGACTTCCGGAGGAAAAGGGGCCTGCGAGACGCCATAATGACTTGATATGCTATTTTATCGCCTTTGTTTTTGGTTTTCTTGCCGAAAATTTAGTGATTAGTGCAAACTGCAGCTTGGATGCGCTTGCTTTGATCTCTGCTGGGGAGAAGAGTAGAGCTGGCTTTTCGTCGCGGGACACCTTGTTCCGTGAGAGAATGTGTGCGAGGGTTGCCGCAAAGCTTTTATCATTCAGAGGTGGCTGAGCTGTGTGCGAGAGGGTGGCTGTGTTGGGGAGAACTCTGAGGGGCTGCTGCGCTGTATGCAAAAGGATGGCTGCGGGTTGCTCCGGGGGATGGTGGGGGATGGTTTGGCCGGGAAGTGGGGGTGGTTCGGAGGAGAGTGGCTTGGGGTTGGAGCCGGTGAGTGCAACCATGAGGGGGGCGGGAAATGGGAACGAGAAGTGTTTGAGTGTGTGGGCTGGTTGGGAAATTAATGCTCTCCCTTCTCTCTAGAATTCCCCATCATCTCTCTGATCCAACACTGATTTCAAGTATCATTCAACATACTGCAGGATAAAATTAATCGCTTGATGTTTGCCGATGATTTATTTATTTTTTGTCATGGCAATCTGTAGTCCGTCAATCTAATAAAACATGCCTTAGATGAATTCTCATCTACTTTAGGCTTATGAGTGAGAAACCATAAATCTCAATTTTTTTTGGGAGGAATTAGTATGGCCACAGTTGGTAGCATGGCCACAAGCGTTGAATTTTTAAGGAGAAATCTCCTAGTAAAGTACCTGAGCATTCCTCTAGACTGCAAAGCTATAAAGTTAAGTGATTATGCCATTCTACTAAACTCTTTAACAACTAAAATAAATTCTTTTGGAGTAATAAATTCTCATCATATGCTAATAGGACAGTCTTGTTTAAGTCAGTCTTAAATTCAGTGTAAATTTATTATTTCAGAGTTTTTGGGATCTCAAGAAACATCCTTAACATTATAGATTCTATTTGTATGAGTTTTTTGTGATTACGTTCTTCAAAATAGACTTCAACATGCTCGCTTATAGCTAAAGGGGGACTTAGTATCAAGCAAGCCAGTCATATTAATATATATATATATATATATATATATATATATATATATATATATATATATATATGTGGGAGGGATCCGGTGTAAACACCTTTTTCGTTGTAAATAGTGGACAAATCCTAGCCATTCATTTGAGACACGTCTAAAAGTGAGATATTCTAATTGAGACACTACAAATCTAATGGATAAAATTTTTTACAAAATTCAGAAAAAATGTAAAAATTTAAAAAACAAATTTGAAAAACACAAACTAAAAACAATTAAAATTCCAGCGATGGTGAATTTCAGGTTCACCATTATAAGGAGGGTAATTCACACAGAAATTTCTTGATATTTTGGTTATCATAGTGAGTTTATATTTCATTGACATAAAAAAAAACAGGCTAACTACGGTGAATATGATGGTGAATTTCAAATTCACCATGGTAGTGAATTCCGAATTCACCATGGTAGTGAATTTGTAGTGCACCATGGTGAACACATAGTTCACAATTATTCATCTCTAATTGAGCCTCATTAATTTGTCGTATCATCAATGTAGTGGACACATGTTCAATGTAAAAAAAATTACCCAAACCTACAGTAAAAAATTTCAATAATTTCTAAAGCTCCACAAATGGTCACCACCGCAATGACTCCGATCACTACAAATATAACACCAAAAATTGGGGCTTTGCAATATTTGAGCAGTGAGTGGCGCTACAATTGGACACCACGTTTGTGATTCGAGCACAAGTTTTAACTGCATCACATGTGAGAATAAATACCAAATACCTTAACATTTCCATTTGTAATTTTCTGATTGCTATTTTCTTCTTGCCATATAGAAAGAACCCATATAGTACAAAAAAAGTTTGAGCCAGTAATAAATACAATCATCCGAACTAAAAATAGCATAGCACACCCACACATGAGTAGCCGAGTTGGTGCAGGACTTGGTCACCACGAGACTCGCTCGGCCTCGGGTAAGAATCCATGTAATACCAATAAAGCGTTAATGCTTTTGAAAAACTGGGGAGGCTTGACATGCGGGCATGTGTAGAGCCTTTCCCCATATTTTGAACCCAACCCGAAGGGGTACATTTCTCCGTGTTTTAAAAAAAAGCAGATTGCATGAAATCTGAAGAATGAGGCTTTATATTGCATGCATAAAAAGAAATCAACACTAGCCTAAACCAATAGTTGGGCACATCTAAGTCATGAAATTTCCATAATAATAGTTAAAATCAAGCAACAAATCCATAAATCACCTGATTGATGCCATAGATGTCAGGATATCATCTTTCTCAAGGACCACAGTGTAAAAGCCATGAAAGTCCAGTCGTGTAAAGTTTGACCTGTAAAACAAAACAAAACTGAGCAGCTGTACTGAACAGGATCCTAGAACAAGTTTATAAATAAAGACACATAAAACAAACCTTGTACCATGCATATATGCATAAGTATGCACAATAAAGAGACTCTTTCTGAATCCTATTGTTAGGACAATTTTGAGATAGGGGACACGAATCATAGTGACATCTTTTGAGACCAGTGGTATGGCCGTTAAGCAAAAGGTATCTAAATTATCATTGATTGAACATATTTAAAAGAATATATATTATTTTGGAGATGAATATACATTATTTAAAAGTGAACAAGATCATTTAAACAACAAGGGGAAAAACCCAAAAGGGGCCTTGAACTACCACCGTTTAACCAATTGCAGTCAGAACTACCACGATTTCCAGAAAGGGTGCGATGAAAATAAAAATTGGACTGATTTTTTAAAATAAAATTCACCATTACATTCCAAAACTAATATTATTAAAAGACTAAGATTTGTGTGTGAAAATTACGTCGTTTGGTTATAAAAAAAACGTAGTTTTCTTTATGTGCGCAAAACGGTATAATTTATTTTGATAATCAAAAGATGTAATTTTCGCACAAAAATATAAGTCTTAAAATAATATTAGTTTAGAAATGTAATGGTAAATTTTATTTTAGAAAATCAGTTCAATTTTTTTTTATCGCACCTTTTTTGGAAATCGTGGTAGTTCTGACCGCAATTAGGTAATTGGTGTTAGTTCAGGATCACTTTTGAGTTTTATCCCTTTAAACAAAGACAGGACAGAAATGAATCTGCAGATATACAAACCATGAGTCTTCAGGCAAGTTTTATTTTCACAATTACACATAACTGTTAAACTCTGCAGACAAGTTACTAGTTTGTAGACACACGCTCACCCAAACAGAAAAACAATTTTTGAATTAAAGATATTACTGGCACTTCTGATTCCAATCCATCAGTGAAGTTAAAACTAAACAGATGTACGCTCATTCAACTTCAAAGTGGTAATAAAATCTTTTAATGCAAAAGAATACAAAAGGATTTCACATAGAACACCAAAGAACGAGTTTAAAATTGCTTTTTCATAAAAGCGGCAAAAACTAGCACCAGTATAAAGGCCAAAATTTTGAAACTTCTAACTGGAAACTATCGGGGAAAACAAAAGCTGTAAAATGTACAGTTTTCCAATCAAACATAACAAATACGACAATTAATGGTCATTATCATGAACAAATGCAATCAGATACTGATAATTGAGATTCAAAGAACACTCACCGACAATTATAAACCATATGGGGAATCATATCTATCCCTGTTCTTGGATCAGACATGGCTGAGAAGCTTTCTTCCATGATAGAAAGGCCAACAGCTAGCTT
>NQLW01000809.1:59419-71813 GCA_002312845.1 Kalanchoe fedtschenkoi
ACGGTCGGAGATGGAAGCACAGGCAAATGCGAAAAGAGAACTTTTCGTTGACTCTATACCTATACATTCGGCCATTACGGTCTCTATTGTGAGCTGCTGAGTGATGAGCTATCAAGAAAGTGTATTGGATGTCGTTTGAAAACTGGAAATCGGTCGCCCTTCGCAGTCGCATATGGTAGAAGCGAGGTCGGAGACGGAATGTGATATCTGGAAATCGAGCTGAGGCTCTTTTTGATAGCTATCAAAGATGAGTAGGCCGCGGCCGGCATCAATTTTTCTCTGTTGAGCGAGATGAGTAAGGGAGCGGTCACTGCTATTTTTCAGTCGAGCGTCGAGGAGTGTGAAAGTTAATTAAATATGACGTCGTTATCTGATACCTTATATAACCTGAATAAGTCAGCTCATATCCGATTTCTTCTTAAATTATTTAGATGTTTATTTTCATGTGATGTTTTTAACCTTTTAATATATTATTTTAGAACGGTTTCATTTTTCAATATTTTATAAATATTATTATTTCAAACTATACTATATGTATTTATGTGAACCACGTTTTGAAATGAAGAAAATTAATAAAATGAAAGTGTGAGTTCTCATAAATAATTGAAAAATATAATTAAGATTTGTATTTGTTTGATTTGGATCTAGTGAGAACACTGACTGTTTAAATGTGGGAGTATGTAACATTTTTATTAATCTGACTGTCTCACATCAGAGGTGGTCTGTCTGGACACACTAAATTTTGATTCTTCATGTAAATTTAGTGGTGTTTTAAGTTTCAGAATTTTAATTTGATTAGTGCGGAGAGTGTCTTTTGGGTGTTCAAGTATATATCAATATAAATATTGTTACCATGAGCATGTGGTTGTTCAGAGACTTAATGCTTGAATTGTTCTATTTAATATTTTTTAAGCTCACATATAGCTAGTAAAGAATTCTTATGATGAAAGTGACAGTTTAAATGTGAGAGTATGTAATATTTTAATTAATCTGCCTATCTCACATTAGTTGGAAAATTAGTCCATATAAGCTCGGGTCTCCGCATCTTTAAGTTTCCGACTCTCGAACGCCACTGGATGCCCCTCTTGCACCAGCACTCCCCCAAGTGCTCGATCCGATGCGTCCGTGTGAACTTCAAAGGGTTTGTCAAACTCGGGGAGTTTGAGAACTGGCTCCGTCGCCACAGCCTTCTTCAGCTTCTCGAATGCCCCAGCGCATTCATCCGTCCACATGTAGGTCGCATCCTTCCGCAGTAGGTCCGTCAAGGGCGAAGTCATCTTCGAGTATCCCATGATGAACTTCCTGTAATAATTTGTTAGCCCCAAAAATGATCTCAGTTCGGCTACCTTTGAAGGAGCCTTCCAATCGAGTATTGCCTCGACCTTCCTTCCATCCATATGCACTTGTTTGTGACTGATCACATGCCCCAAGAATGTGATTCTCCGCTGTCCAAACTCGCACTTCTCCCTTTTCACATAGAGTTGGTTCTCCCGCAGCCGAGTGAAGACTTCACGAAGGTGCTTCAAGTGCTCCTCCTGCGACCCACTATAGACAACGATGTCGTCCAAGTAAACCACCATGAATCTGTCAATGAAATCATAGAAGACAGAGTTCATAAGGTTACAAAATGTCGCAGGGGCGTTAGTCAAGCCGAAAGGCATGACTAGGAAGTCGTAAGACCCATATCTTGTCACGCAAGTGGTCTTAATCTCATCCCCTTCCGCAATCCGAACTTGCCAATATCCCGATCTCAGATCTAGCTTGGTGAAGTAGACCGCCTTCGCCAATCTGTCGAACAAGTCATCCATTAAGGGAATCGGATACTTATTCTTTACCGTGACCTTGTTCAGCGCCCGGTAGTCGATGCACATCCGTAGGCTCCCATCTGCCTTCTTCTGAAACAGCACCGGCGCTCCATAAGGTGACTTGGATGGCCTGATCAGTCCTGCATCCAACAATTCTGTCAGTTGCCGCTTGAGTTCTTCCAACTCAGCCGGTCCCATCCGATAAGGTGCCTGGGCAGGTGGTTTTGCCCCTGGCACTAGTTCGATCTGATGATCTATATCCCGTCGAGGAGGCAACTGTCTGGGTAGTTCTGGAGGCATCACGTCTTGGAACTCGTCCAACAGTTTGGTCACTGCCTCCGGCACTTCAAGTGCGTCCCCTTCTTCGGTCTCGACCAGTGTAGCCAGAAAGGTTGGGTCGCCTTTCCTGACTCCTTCCCGCAACTGGATGGCAGAGAGCATCCCTCCTGCCGACTTCGAGCCCATCGACACAGCTTGCACAAAACAAGGCTGTCGCTCATCCCCGATGAGAATTCCCCCTAAGCAAGGCAGCACCATGCACCTGCTTTGCAACAGAAAGTCCATCCCGAGTATGATGTCAAAATCATCCAAGGGCATAGCAACAAGATCTACCTTTCCCGTCCAACTCCCGACTGTCAACTCTAGGCCGTGAACCACTCCTTTCACTGCCTTTGCTTCTGAGTTCACCGTCTTCACATGAGTTGCCGAGTTTTCTAGGGTTAGGCCCATGTCTCCCGCCAAACTGTCTCGCACAAAGTTGTGCGTCGCACCCGAATCCACAAGGGCCTTCACATTCCTACCACGGACTTTAGTTAGTACAAACATGAGTTCTTTGTTCACAGGCTTACTTGGGACAGTCTGGATCGCGTTCAGAAGTTGTAGGGGGTTAACCCTTGGGCATCCATCCTGACTTGGTTTCGGGTCCTCGATCTGAACAGCCGATAGTCTACCCCTTTGTGGACAATCCCTTGCCCGATGTGGGCCATTGCACAAGTAGCAGCCATCGTTTCTCTTCCCAGCATCCTTCGAATGAGCGTCCCCACTCTGAGATTTGGAATTTGTCTTCTCGAATCCCCTCCGCTTGTCAGGCGGACCTTCTCTCCGCTTCCCTTTATCCTTTCTGTCCGGTTTCCCACCTTTGTGTTGAGTAGAAGGGCCAGGGTTCTTGTAATCCACCAAGCAATCCGCCGCAGCGATTGCCCCTTGAAGGTCTTTTACACCCTGCCTTCTCAACTCGTTCTGCGCCCAAGTTTGCAGTCCCGAGAGGAAGTTGTATAACTGATCCTCCTCGGACATGTTCTCCACATCCAACATCAAGGAAGTGAACTCCTTGACATAGTCCCGAATGCTTCCGGTATGCTTCAGTTTCTTCAGGTTTTCCCTTGCCAACCATACTGAGTTCGTGGGCATGAACCTTGCCCGCAACTCCTTAGTCAATTCTTCCCATAGTTTGATCCCCGAATTTCCCGAGCGTTCATCCTCGACCTGTCTAACACGCCACCACAATTTAGCATCGTCTGTCAAATACATGCAGGCGATGTTTACCTTGTCCCGATCCAATATGCCAGCCGCCAAGAAATACTGCTCCATATCCCAGAGGAAATTCTCTAGCGCCTTCGCATTCCTCGCCCCGTTGAATGCTTTTGGATCAGGGACTTTGTGTGCTGCTCTCGCAGGGCCTACCCCGACTGTTGCTCCAGGGCCCGAGCCACTGCTTGCCAGGCCGGCTATGGCTAACTTAACAATAGCCAAGTCCTTTTCCAAGTTCCCGTATCGATCGATGATGCCCGTACGCTGCTCCAAGCAGTCCGTAAGGTGTTCCCTTAGTTCGCCCTCGATTTCAGCGACCTTCTCCGTCACTTTGCTGAGGATTTCAGTGATGGAATCCTCCGAGGGTTCTCCAAGTCTCTTCTCCAGCAGAGAGACTCTCTCTTCCATACTCTTGTCCAACATAGTTCTTGCGAACTAGGTGTTGTTGCCGAATTCCACCTGAATTCGAACTTAGTCTGCCAACTGGTGCCGAATTCCGCCTTGAATTCGAACCGGCTCTAGATGCCAATTGTCACGGGACTTCTCGCCAATCCTTTGGTCGGGGTTGGGAGAAGGGGATCCGTGCGGCGTCAAGGCCTCAGCGCCTTGACCAGCCTTCCCGAGGTCTAATCCAAAAGGACTAGATGAGTGCACAGCGGATAAGTAAAGTGTTTGGACAAGAGAAATGGACAGAGTTGTATAAGGGAAGATTACTCGACTTTATTGATCTTGGAGTGCCAACAAGTATACAATTTCGTGGATGGCTTATTTCGCCTACAAGATATCCTACTTATACACAAAGATCCCGAAGGGATGCATCCTTTCCCAAGAGATGCACCCTTAGCCGAAAGGGTGCTTTCGCACCTCTTCATCCAAATGCTTCCCCCTTGGACGCTTGGACTAGAAACCTTCCCCCTGCAGCGTAACCGCCGCCCAAAGCCCCTCGCTTCGCTCCGAAGACGCCTCTGACTCGGCGCCCAGAAGATCGGCCGACGCGCCCAACTGATCCAGCCCGACCCAGGGCTGATCCTGGCCTAATCCGGGGCCTTCGCCCGGATTCCTCGCTCTTGCCGACTCGAGGCTCCCGCCTCGCTGCCTCGCCCCGCTGGCCCGAGGCCTTCGCCTCGCTGCCCCGAGGCCCTCGCCTCGTTGGCCCGAGGTCTCCGCCTCGCGCCCAGCCAAGGCCCCGCGCCTTGGCCTTGCGGGCTAGCTCGCCCGCCTGATCCGGATCTGCCTTCCTGATCCCGAACTGATCCGGATAAGTCTGAAACTTATCCAGATCCCCCGACTTGGCCTGCTGATCAAGTAAATCGGCCAAGTCGGATCTAATCCGACTTTAGGGGCGTGACAGCAAGCCTCTGTACCAATTTCCTAATTGAATTAATAATAGTTTTAAACTAAATATATAATATCATAAAATATAATTACAGAATGTGGATCAAATGAAAACCATTTTGGATTTGTCAACTGTGAACTAATTCTGTTCATTGATTTAAAATCATCCAACGGTTAAGATTAAATATATTCTCCTATTTAAAATTTCAATCGATTAATCTTCTTATTTAATTTTAATTAACCTCCTTAATTTAAGGCTCTAAATCTTACAATCCTACTTTTCCTCTCTTCATAATTATCTCCTTCTAATTTAATATACCCCACACGTCTAATTCAATATACCTTCCTATTAGATAATTTAAAATCTGCACATCTCCGCCAACCTTTAGTTCGACAGTCAACACAACTCTTCTCCCATAGCCGGTCGCCTCACCTCGCACAATCCGGATCTAAGGCACAACACATTACTATTTCTAATTTCCGGTTAGTTAAGGAGAAGACTAACTTCAACAAAGGAGTGTCCAGATTCAATCGATTCTGTCGAGTTGACTCAGCTATCCACTTCTCCTTATTTGTCTCCGCCATTGATTCTGGTAAAGAATTTCCGTCCACTTCGTCTGGTTAAGGAAAACACCATCAAAGAAGAAAATTGATCTTTTTATTTTTTGGTGCACAATACAACTTTATGGTGCACTGCTCCAAGTCTGAGGTGCACAATCACATATGATTGATAAAATTCGCCTCAAGTTCATCATAGGCACCACACTTGAATTCTTTGAGTAGTCATCTCATATTCAACCGCTAGAGAAAATCAACAATGGTGCACAATCAATGGTGCATAATCTTCTGGATTTAATGGTGCACGAGTAGATCTACTAAATATTTTTCAGTGGCGCACATCGAAATTTTTGTGTTATCTTTTATTGATGTACGCATAGACTTATGGATTTTATCTGTGTACATATTTTATCAAATGAAATTTTATGTGTGAGCTATTACTCCATATTTCAAAATTTATTGGTGAATCTGGTGCACATATTTACACTAAGCGAATATGTGCACCACGTCAAGGCTTTATACATCATCTAGTGCATCGGTAAACTACAATGCATAATTCAAAATTCGTAATATGTGCACCATTTTAATCTAAAATGACTCATCTCTGTTTCGTAACACATGCACTGTGTAATAAAAAAAAACACTCATGTGCACCATCTTAGATTCATAACATGTGCACCATTTAATCATGGTGCACAACAACATCGGAAGATGATGAAATCAAAAAAGGATCGAATTTTTCAAATTCTTAAATGACAGAATGTGGGTGGTTATGTCTCTCTCCAGATCGTATTTGCGTTATGCTTGATGGCGAGTGGGTGAGAGATTGAGTATTTTTAGCTAAATCAATGTGAATTGAGGGATTAGATAGTTACTTCCTCCTTAATTAAAGGATAATAAATATACTCAGGATTTAATGTTATCTAATTAATCGTCATTATGTTATATTTTTATATTCAATTATTATTTTTCAGAAACACATTTAATCTGGTGCATCCATCAGTTACAGAATCAACGATCTAAAATAGTTCACAGTTTACAAATTCGGAGTGGTTTTCACCTGATCCGCCCCCTATAATTACAACTATTAATTGAATCGAACCGGTTCTAACTAGTTAATCCGATAAGAACATTGGAAATTAGAGTCTTAATCGATTCAACTTTCAGTCCGATTTTGATAATATTACTTCTCACATTTAAAATTCCAAATCTTTTCTACTTGATTTTTTTTAAAATTAATTATTTCCCGATATTTGTTTTCGACCGGCCCTCCCGTAAATAATTTTTTTTGAAATGGCCTAGTTGAAGCCAACCGCGGTTTGAAACCGTATTTTGATTAAGTCTAACCACGATTTCAAACCGTGTTTGGAGGATAATTAAGCTAAGCATCCTCATATTTATCAAATAGCCGGCGGGCATGACCTTGATCACAGGGAAATTATGAGAGCTTGAAGAAGCTCATATTGAAAGAATTCAGGCCTTGGAGGCTCGATTCGTTGAGTTCAACCAAACATTTGAAGAAATAGTGGGCATAACTCACCAAATAGACTCTATCTTGGCGACGCAAGATGAGTCTCGAAATGCTCATGAGGAGTTCGATGGGAAGGTAATTCCCTTGAGTTAAATGAGAACACCAAATAAGCTATTTCAGTATTGAATAATGAGTTGAAAGAGTTGTTGCTCAAGGAACTTGCTCACCCGGGTCGTTAACAACACTCTGACACCTCAAGAATTTGGGAACCTAAGAGTTCCAGAACCCCGACCCTATGTGGCGAGCGAAGTGCGAAGGATTTGGATAACTTTCTTTTCGATATGGAACAGTACTTCCGTATGGTGAGGGCGGAAACTGATGAAGCAAAAATAACAATGACTACCATGTACCTGATTGAACAAGCAAAAGCATGATGGAGATCGAAATATGAGGAAATTCATGCTGGGCGATGTAGTATTGAGATGTGGGAGGACTTCAAGTAGAGCCTAAGAGATCAGTTCTTCCCTGAAAACGTAAGGTGCAATACTCAGCTCAAATTAAGATCATTTATACACACAAATGATATCCGTGAGTATATGAGGCAATTCATGGCCTTGATGTTGGATATTAAAGATATGTCTGAGGTGGATAAGAAATTTTATTTTTTTGAGGGTTTGAAACCTTGGGCCAAAACAGAACTGAATCGGCAAAACACTCACAATCTTACAAGTGCCATAAGTGCGGCCGAAAGACTTACCGACTACATTTTTGTAAGAAACCCCAGAAGGGAAGAGTCTGAGAATGGGGCGAGATGGCCACCGCCACGTCAAAACCGATTCCAAGGGGGAGCAAACTCTGGATCCTCAAATTCTCAAAATAAGAGGCCATTCTTTTCAAGGGAGGGAACTACGAGCAAGTAATTGGTTGGGTCTAACAATAATAACATTGGTAGGCGTTCAAATGATAAGAAGTCTCGGCTATAGTGCTTCCTATGTAGTGGACCTCATCAGGTGGCAGAATGCCCTCACAAAGGAGCTTTGAGTGCGCTCCAAAAACAAAGTAATGATCATGAGGATAGCGGAAGAGATGGAGATGATGCGGAGAACTCTTTATAAATGGGAACCCTCCATCTTTTATCGTCCTTAGAGAAGAAGGCCATGGCGAGCAAAAAAAACTCAGACGTCACGTACTCTAATGTACGTGGACTTAGAAGTGAATAGAAAATCAACGCGAGCTATGGTTGATTCAGGTGTGACCCATAACTTTGGAAATGGTCCAGAAGCAGCACGTTTGGGCCTAAGTGTTGAGAAAGATGTTAGTAAGTTGAAGGCGGTGAACTCTCAAGCTCGTCCAGTTAATGGAGTGGCGAGGAATGTGCAAATAAGGATTAGAGAGTGGAAAGGGCCATTGAACTTCATTGTGGTCACATTAGACGATTTTGAAGTGATATTAGGATGGAGTTTCTACGGCAAGCGAGAGTAGTTCCAATGCCCTTTGTTGACAGTCTCCTTTTCATGGGAGATCGGTCAAGTATAAAGTCAACAAGTGAAGTAAAGAGGGAGAAGTGACACCTTTTCCCAAAGAAGGAGCCAGTAAAATTCATTTCAGCTCTTCAATTAAAGAAAGAAATCAAACACTCAGAATCTACATTTCTTGCCTTCCTTCAGGTCAAAGAAGGAGACAAAAAAGTAGTTCCTGAACAGATCGAGGTGGTTCTTAAAGAGTTTAATGAGGTGATGCCCGACCAGCTACCAAAAGTGTTGCCCCGAGTACCTAATCTTTGTATAGGCGTGTCCCCGTGCCTACTTCCATTGTAATCTTTTCGATATCAGTGAAATGCACCTTTTTATTTCAATTGATGTCCCGACTCTGATTTGCGTGATAGTGTCATCCGTGCCCCTTTTATGAATATATTACTTATGTGATCCTTTGTTGTCTTAAAGGTACTCGAGTTGCGCAATTAAGGCTGACTTGTTGGTTCTTGCGTGAGCCAACAAGTGTCACACGAGCTAGTCCAAGAACTAGCCTGTCGCACTGTGCGCCTTAGGCGAGTTGGGCAAATGAGAAACACGAAGCGTTCCAGGCCCGGGGCGAGCAGAGCACACGAGGCGAGCTGGAAGCGTTGATCATTGAGTGTGATCTGTGAGCTAGACGATCAGGACGGGCTAGCTGGGCGGACTGAGGCCTGACAAGATTGGCAAGGTGATCAAGCAGAGCGACGGATTGATGGAGCAGACATGCAAGACGGACAGCGGGCTGGCAATCGACCGCTCCCTCAGCTATGTCAGAGCTAAGACTCGGGTAAAGATTCTTGACAATTTTGAGCGCAGGCACCGGACTGGCACTTCACCAAAGGGGAAGGGCATCAGGCAAGGACCCAATGGGGCAGGTGGGCTAAAGGATTTTGAGGCTGACTCGGTGGAGGTGGCTGAGGGGACCTAAATTAATCACCTGGTTGGGTTGAAGCCTACCTCTGCCAACAAACAAGCGCACCAGATTGGCGGTGATGCGGGTTTGCCCGATCGTGATACCTGCAGCAAAATCTAAGAAAGAAAAGGTTGGTGGAGACAATTTTGGGCTGTCGATGGGAGGGAGCCTCCCTGTCTCAAGTTCTTTGGAGCCACCAAATGGAGGAATGTTGAGGCTACTAGATCAGGAGCAGATCTGAGCCAGGAAAGGCATAAGTGTGAGCTGGAGAATGGAAACACGCAAGCAGATCTAAACCTATCAGAATCTGAGTCGGGTTTCTCAGATCTGACACATCTAGACTGCAGCTGAGCAACATGAGTAGCGCTCTCCAAATCCAGCAAACAATTGTTAGCTGTAAACATGAACAATGCTCTCCAGGTCCAGACTGTAATCTAGCAATAAGAGCAACGCTCCTCATTATTCTGAAGTTAGGGGTTCGAATTTGTTTGTAAACAATTGATAACTTACTCATGCTACTTCAAATGTTTGAAATTTTAACCTTTAAAATCTAAATTAATTAATTATTGTGTCTAAGTTATTCATCTTGAAACAAACTTTCTACTGATATAAAAATCATAATCTTGTTATGTCTGGTTATAAAGTTATTAGCTTTCAAAGTTGGATTGTTAAACCTATGTTTAAGAAGTTAGCATTGATAAAATTTTAGGTTTATTTGTGATCCTTAGACAATATAAAATTGTAGCTTATATTGAAAAATTATTATTGTTTAATTTCTTTAAAACTTTTTAAATTCGCTTAAAAGAGGTCAGTAGATAATTCTCACGTATTCTGCATTATACTATAGTACAATACTGTGTTATGCTAGGCATAATGATTTACATGTCTATCTGATAAAGTGAACTGATTTGTTAAGCATTCATCCATGCATAAATGCCGCATTATGTTTGCGACGTGCTATTACGCGAAGAGATAGCGCATTCAATTTTATAAATGATTTGATGATCTGGATTGACGGTGACAACCACCTAGCCAATAAGGGGTTTACATTACAGTTTCTGTCTGTGCATCACGCATTCGCACTTGCATCTGAATTACATCATTTTATGATAATGTAAAATGTTATTTTATATGCAATTTAGGAAATAATGAGTGATCTCACACATACATATGTACAATACGAATGGTGAGATATATGCGAAATATAATTTAATAATAAATATGTACCCCAAGTACTGTAAAATAAATGTTTTGGCTCATTGTTGTACGTGACCGCTACTGCTCACCGAGTAATTTTGACTAACTCCTTTATTTATTTCTCCTTTTTCAAACAAGTAATCAATGAATGATTATAGTCTCTAGATAGATATGAGTGAGATCTATAACATTGTGTCATCCAATGGCCAATTAGGTTTCCTTGATTCTTCTTTTATTTTTATTTACTCATGATTGATTACTCTTAAATAGTAAACAATTGCTTTGTAGTACTTGGGTAGGATCATGAGAGTAAGATTTTGAATTTATTTATACTTATGTTAGTAGTTATATTTAAATATTTAAAACCGACTATATTAATTAGGTTTTTGGTGTTTTGAGGCTAGCTTAAACTAAAGGTAAAAGAAAAGTCAAACACCAAACACGATTCTTATTTTTTTGGATCGTGATAAATTTATGGAGGAATTTCTTCCCATTGAAATGCTTCACTATATGCTCTTCAAACTTATTTATAACATCTAAAGTGAGCTTACATATCAGCTCTGAACTATACAAAAGCAAAATAAAGGTTTAAGCCTTAAACTCACAACTACTTTTGTAGTAATCTCAAAAAATATTGTAAAGTTAAGGTTCCACCTTTTATGTATGGTGTACCTGTATTTATGCTTTCTTTGTAGCAGTCTTTGGACTATTTGAAAACTTTCAGTTGATCGTGAATAAGTTCAAGTGGCGCTTCAAAGGACATTCTCTCTGGTGATCTGTAGAGAATTCTGAATTCAGGTTGACGAGTTAATGAAAAAAGTAACACAGTCAGGTGGGTTAATTATATATTATAAATTTACAAACAGACCTCACACAAATGCCTGACTTTCTAAGAGCTCATAATACTCTTCCACGTAAAGTTGGACCTAATTTAAATGGAACATAAATCTATGCTAATTGGTCATTTACACAACGACACTTGAGCGTACGGAAACTTTTTTAATATCCTTAGAAATTTAGTTTAACAAGAATTTGATCGGAGGTATATGAACAACGCACATACAAATGTACAAATTAATATTTATGTACATGTGATAAATGTTTCTGAATAACTAATAAATATGTTTTAGTAACTAGTGAATCCAAATGTGTAGCTAATAAATATATATCTTAAAATTAATTTGCTAAGTTATTAATTTTTAAAGATACATATTTTATCAACATGTCTCTCATTTTGCAAATTCATGCATTTGTTGACACAACAAGAAGATAATATGATAAATGATTGATTAAGAGGCTGCATTCTGTTGCTTGTCCAAGGCTAATTTGACTAGTATCAGTTTATCTAAAATAAGTTTTTTAGAGAGTCGAGACATCGCTTTATAGTCGTAATAATTATCTGTCAATATTAAAAGGTGATTAATTCATTGTAATCATGCTCTAATATAACATTGAAGCAAAAAAAAAATACTAGTTGCATGATATAAGCAAGAGAATCAAGATATGTGACGTATTTTGATGGCCAATGGTTGATTTTTTAACTATCTCATCTATGTCTACAATCGTTTATCTAATAATATAATAGTTCATCTAATGAACATAACAGATCATCTGATACGCATCACCATTGTTTGGTGAACATTTATGTCATTTTGATGATTTATTTATGTTGATCAAATAAATATAGTAAATTACATGATGAACATTCATGCTTATTTGATCCATATAATTGTATTTGTGATTGAATATAAGTGCACAACTAATGAATATTTATTGACATTTAGTTAATAAAATATAGATTTAAGGAATATAAATTTGTTAATTTTTTAATTTTATTCTTATTTGAATTTTTTATAAATAAAAATATTTTTTTATTTTTTCTTCAATTTTTACTGTTCCTGACCTGAAGTAAATCACGTTAAATTAGGCTGGCCCAAACAATGAAACAAGTAAGACAATGGGCCGTAAATCAAGGCGAACACGCAGCGCAGACACGGGCCCGAGAATAATGTATTTGTCTAGTTTCTAAGAAATGTAGTTTATAATGTGGTAACTTTCCTAATGTTCCAGA
>NQLW01000809.1:74682-107235 GCA_002312845.1 Kalanchoe fedtschenkoi
CTTGCATTTCCACAGAGCTATAGATTTTTAGCACAGTAATTAAAACTCATTGGAACCTTAACCTTCTCACTAAAACCACTGCCCCTAGTCCCATTGGCCGATTCTCTTGTTGATCCCAATATCCCCATGTAGTCCCTAGCATTATGCATGGTACTATTACACACCTGACTACTTCTGTAGCGCATTTGTATTTCAGTCAAGTGTTATTCAGATATCCAACTGGTCTTTGCCTTTTACGACTTAGTTATACATAATTAAGAAAGCCGCACTGCTCAGCCTTCTCCTCTGTAGTTTTCTTGTTATTATTGATGTCTGCTCCCTTGCATCTTTCGTGGTGAATTGAAGTATTCTAAAATATTCTTGCAGAGTGAGTCACTATTCATGTAAAATTTAATGCATATCTGTGTCAAACATATTTTGTCAGTGCATGGGGTTTTCTTTCGACCATTAAACACACATTTTTTGCAGGTCCTCTTAAATTTGGTTTGTACACAAGAATGGCTACAGAATGATTTCAAGCGGTGCACATCGATCAAAATTGTTCTTATGCTCCCCATCTCATGTTCAGACTAAACTCGAACGCCACTCAAACTTCTGGTTCTCACGTGAAGTTCATGCTGCCTCCGCTGTGTCAAACCTGGCAGCAGCATAAAAAAACAAGTCTCAACTCTCAGACCGTTATCTTCGCAGCTCCCATGCCAGACTCAGCCCATCCATCATTCATGCTCTAATTCTGAACTGCTGACATCCGCCATTTCATCCCAGTTTGTCAGTCCTCATTTCGTTTTGTTCAGCCTGAGCACGCTCAGCCAGTCAGTAACTTTTATAGCATTCGTGCATAGAAGTGCCTGCCCAAGATACTTCCATGAATAAGTTCGGAAGTTCCCCATATTCAGTTAAGCCCAATGTCACGCAGCTTTATCCCTCCAACTTAGTTACTGCTGTTGCAAGCATATTTCCTCCAGAGCTGGCACATTATCTTCATCATATTTTTCACCATTGCCATTACATAATCGTGCAGATAGTGATGGGGACAAAGTTGCATAGTTAATTCCTGCATGCATTCAGTTTTTTAATTGCAGGAACAATCCTTGAGTTTCCGCATAACAGAAAAAAACAAGCAACTAAAAAAAAGTAATTTGCCTAGAATTGAAAATTCACCTTTAAATGATGAGCTTCTATCGAAGTCTTTTGTAGCATGCAGTAGAATGGTTCCAGATAACACCACAACAAAGCCACAGATTTCTGATACGATACTCCCTCCACTTTGCCCATCCCAGTCCTGAAAAACATAAGCCTGAGAGGATAAATATACTGGATGTGGAAACTGAAGTAGCTCTGATAAGCTCATTCAGGTTTCACATGCATCACAGCTAAGATTTTATAAGCAAAATGAATAAGGGATTTCACGATACCTTGAACATTATCACACTAGCAAGTATCGTGAGCGTTGTGAACATGACATAATAAATGGGAGACACAACAGCAGTGTTGAAAGTGTCAAGAGCCTGCAGCAGCATGATAGGCCAAGTGAAAGTAAGTGCAGTGTTGATTTGTAGGCACAGGAAATAAAATGCTACTCTGACTGAAATTTCTTAAAAGGCGACACTCACTGGTTGGAACCCCTTAACATACCTTGTTGAGGTAATTCATTTGTGTAATGACACATGTGGCAACGACGAGCATGAAAAACCACGTCGCAGGATAGATAAGTTGGTTATTACCCTCAAATGTAAGTTTCAATGCCGTCCCTAGAGCTTTAACACTCATGACCTACATACGGATGGAGATATAAGCAAGAGGTAAAACATGATGCAGATAAAAAAAAGATGGTATGAAATGCTGATGATACTTACCGATAGAGAACCCACCAACGAACATATGCCGGTGAAAATGAGCACATTCGTGTGTCCGCATTGTGGAGAAAAATGGAACACCAGGATGAATACCAACACAATCACAGAAGCAACATACAGCAGAAAGGCTGAAAGAAACATATATTAGTGTATCTGAACACTAAAAATGGCAATGTGGAAAAGTTAGCGGCTGAAATATGTGACCTGGTTGAGTTGCCATAGCCCATATGGCTTGAACAGAAGTTATGGCCTGTTCTTGTGGAGCATGAATAACAATTATCACCGAACCGGCAATGCACATCACACAGCCCAAAACATCAAGCTTGTGAAGTATCTCCTTCAAGATAAAATGAGCCAGCACCGCACTATACTACCACAATTTAATAAGACAAAGGACTCACCAGATGAGGCGCAGGCATACTCTTGGATAAAATGGCAATGTATACGAGATTACCTGACAATTATACTCAGTGCTCCAAGAGGGGTGACAAGAACAGCAGGGGCAAACGCATAAGCCACGAAGTTGGCCACTTCACCTACTATCACTGCATAACCACCACAATCGATACTCCATAAACAATCTGAATACTCCAAATCCATGTCCAACAGTAATGAAGTCATCCGTAAATTTAAATAACAAACCACATTTGGCTCCTGATGAAGTGAACAGCCTGGTGCTTAAGTAAGCTAATTTATATTCTCGATAAAATGGATACTGATTTCAGAAAGAGACGATCAAAACAGTGTCCGGGCCAGCATTGATCAAGTCAACCTCACAAAACATCAGCAGACAGGGACTAGTTATACTCACTTGTGATCATCCCCAACCACCATAGAGGCTCAAGCAGATAGGCATGTCCACCAACACCTAACAACATGAATTGCATCAATAAATCAAAGCCCCATTTAAACCTAACAAAAACCCAGTTCAAGTAATAAAAATAAAAACTTTAAACCATTATGAAATCCGGGTACCGAAATTGAGTAGAGGAGGGAGCAGTAATTACCAGCTCTGACGCCAGAAGCAACCGCAGCTCGCTTGAGACCCTTCTTCTTGATGATGAAGCTCGCACCAATGAACACACTGGACGAGACAGCCAACACAAACCCTTTGAGATTCTCGGCGGAGAAACTCATTCTCCGCGCTGAAATCCTTATCGCCCGCCTAGCCTCGCTTCAGAAACAAATCAGCGACACGTTTTTGACAATCTCACGGTCGTGTCTTTCACCTCATTATTCTTTTTGTTTGAACATCAATCAATCAGCAAAATGCATTGTCTCATTGTCATAATAATACAAACCAAAACAGCTAATTTCCATTCCCACGCCTTAAATAAATAAATATTTTAATTACTACATTTTCAATTGCAGTATTGAATTGAGATTCAAGGTCAACAAAAACACAAAGCTCTTTTGGATACCCAAAAGCTAAAGTTTCATTTTGTTTGTTAAGCATTGGAGGTCTTGTCGATCATACCCATTTGGCCACTACAGGCATATATATTTTTCTGGGTTCATATCTCATAAAGAAAGTTAAAAACATTAAATAAAAAATTAGGTAAATTTAATTTTATATAATCAATTTATGCATGATACGTGTATTTTAAATTAACGAATACATAATTTATTTTTGGTGACATATGTCAATAATTGAATGCTAGTAACCTAATTTTATTCAAATAACTGGATTTTTATTGCAGTATACTACTACTTTTGCTACATGAAATAATTTTTTTTTTCTCATACTGTCCTTTTTCTTCTTTTTCTTTTCATTTTTTTACTGTGCTTGCTTGCTTTAATTTTATCTTATCATATTTTTAGAGAATTCTAATTTTAAAATATGATATTAACAAAAAAAATAACAGTAATATCTAGTTTTATCACTGTAATGAATAAATAAATAAAAACTTGTAATTTCCAGACAACAGTTTTATTAAAAATAACAGTTTTATTAACAAACTTGTAGGGTTTAGTTCTTAATTTTGAGGAAGACCAAAAAGATCTTGAACTATTAGCATTTATTCAATTTTGGTCCAAACTAACATGATTTTCAAAAAGGGTGTGATGAAAAAAAATGAAACTCTGATTTAGGCTTATGCTTAAGACCAATTTGTTTGATTTCTTAAATACAATTGATCTTATTAAATTTGTTGAGGATTACAGATGATTGAGTATGAAAAGACATTGTTTTATTTATGTGAGAAAAATGATATTATTTATTTTGATAATTGAACTACGCAATTTTCACACACGAATCTAAATTTTGTGACAATATTAGTTTATGAGTGTAACGGTAAGCTTTATTTTACAAAATTCATCAAGTTTTTTTTTCCATCGCACTCTTTTTGAAAATCGTGATAGTTCGGATCGTAATTGAATAAGTGGTGGTAGTTCAGGGTCCCTTTTAGATTTTTTTCTCTTTATTTTTTTAAAATTTTAGAATATGTAAGACATAAATACCTTAAAACTCTAATATTAAAAAATAGTATAACAAAGTTGTTTTTGACCAATTATTTATTTGACTTATAAAATATGACAATTTGCGTTATCTATATATTTATGCGTGTGCAACTCCATAATTTCTTTTGGCTGATGTTAAACAAATTGAACATGTGGAGTGAGCGGGTCCTATTTAGTTGTCAGTTTTGGGCAGCATCCGACTACGGCCAAAAGTGGGACCCCCGTGATGTCACCCAAACAGCAACAACGCAACACACCACAATAAAAAGAAATGTGACGTATGCATACGCCACTGCGTCAGCGAATCTTGTCCAGCTTAGCACTAGCATCAAACAGCCCGCAACTTTTATTGGGCTGCATCTCTCGGCCCAACATGGTCATCATTCTAAAATACATCTATCCGGCGAACCAGCCGGGACCCCAACTATCGAAAAATAAGTTTGAATTTACATGATTTAATTGTATATCAGTACGGATCTATTATTTTTTATATTTGAATCGAGACATTAATATTGTATAGTATGACTAATAATATAAGATTGAAATCCAATCAATTGTGAGTGATAACATTGATATTAGGAATGTAAATAAAAATTGATAAATAGAATCAAATCGATAGGTTCAGTTCGGTTTGGAAGGTTAGTGGTTCGGTTAGGGTTTCAAATTTTAAAAAACTCACAACTAATGGTTTGGTTTTTAATTTTTTTCAAACCAAACCCATCTAAACCAAACAAAATTAGGATTTTCTATGAAAATTCTTCTATTTACTAATTAAATTAGTCAATAAATTTCATGAAAAAATTAACCGAACTAAATCGAACCATGTGTTTGATTCAGTTTGATTTTTTAAAAGTAGTGGTTCGGTTCAATTTCAAATTTTTCAAATTGATTATCAACGGTTGGGTTTGAGTCTTTTTATTAAAAAACGAACCGAATCGTTACGCTTCTAATTAATATTGATGAGAGGAAAACAAAAATGGATTATAAACTACTCCCTCTGTCCTCTTTTACATGTCACTTAACCGAATTTTTTTGTCCACTTTTACTTGTCACTTAACAATTTTCAATGCGTATTTAATATCAACAACTACCTTAAAACATCAAACACTAAACACTTCATCATCATAATCAATAAAAAATTACATTTCTCACCAGTAATCATCTACCAATTTTACTTTTTACATGAATTTTTTTAAAAATTAACCGCTTACTCATTAATTTGTTCAACTGATAACCTTAATTCCATCTTAATCTACTCAAATTAACCTTAAACGACATGTATTAGAGAACGGAATGAGTATATCGACTTAACCGTCCTACGTCTGTCTAAACTATCATAAATATCATGCATACATTTTTTTAATTAATTTAGAATTTCATTTAAAATTAATTAAATTTGATTTATTCTATACAGTTGATATTACTGAATATCTTGATAATTAAGATCGTTTGAGTATTAAAAAACATTGATTTATTCATGTGAACAAAACAATATCGTTTATTTGATAACAACACCATGTAACTTAAGCACAAGAGTCTAATTCTCATATTACTATTACGAATATAATATTAAATTTTATTTTATAAAATTACGCCGAAAAATATTTTCTTGTGCCGAATTTATGCTCGTGTTGGCCGCATCACGTGCTCTCTGCAACACTCTCCAATTTTAAGAATTAACTTACTTATGGGCTCAATAAAAAAAAAGGGAAAATTAGAGAAATGGGATATGAACTACCACAGTTTTACAAATTACGGGTGTAATTACCATTTTTTGCAATTTGTAGGTTTTTCAGTTTTGGGACTGTTTTGTAAATAAATAATTTTCAATCAAGTCCAGATCTAATTTAAACTAATTACAAACTCACCCTCAACAAAACTAATCTAACCTAAATTACCCATGTTAATGTAAGCAAGTGTAGATTAAGATGACGTTAATGCTAACGGTTGAACAAATTTAATGAACGGGTGGTTAGGTTAGTTTTGTTGAGGGTGAGTTTGTAATTAGTTTAAATTAGATCTGGACTTGATTGAAAAATATTTACTTACAAAACAGCCCTAAAATTGAAATACCTACAAATTGCAAAAGATGGTAGTTACACCCGTAATTTGTAAAACTGTGGTAGTTCATACCCCGGCCTTTCTATAGTTTTCCCTAAAAAAAACAACTTACTTATGGGCTATTCCGCTATTTTGCCCACCTTCGACGATCTAAGAAGCTTCCAGACCCACTTTGAGATGCAATGCGCTAACGGTGTGATTCCGAAATCGATCAGCACAAGTTCGAAATCGACGAACCACATGGAGTGGCTGCTAGCGTAATCACTTGACGTGGACTGATGGATAGATTTTTTATTTTAATTAATTTAAATAAATTATTATTACTTTTAGAAACATCCGGAGATAACTCTGTGAGAGTATGATTTTATACTTTAATCCATTTCTTTGCGGTTAAAGATTGTAATTGAAAAAACGATGATAGTTTAGAGACTCTTTTAAATTATTTTCTTCAAATTGTTATGGTGTTGATATCGGCAATTAGTTCACCTGAAATTAGCTATATGATTTTTGTGTTGGATTGTTATTTTGAGCCTTTTGGATCAACATAAATTATTCTTTTTTCTAAAAATGGTTGTCATATTAATGTTATGTTTGGTTTAAGAAGGATGAGGAGAAAAGGAAAATGAGAGATAAAGTGAACTTTCAATGGATTTCATCTATTTTACTTATTATTTGATTAAAGATGGAATATTATTGGCAAAATATCAAAATAGTTTTTGTTTTAATTAATAATTCTTTCCTTTTTTATCTAGTTTTCCTTTGCCCAACGTTTTCTCAACCAAACACATGTCTGAGAAAAAACCTTTTCCAGTAATAAAAAGAAGGTAAACTATGAAAATATATTCCGAAGTATCACACATTTTCAATTTCAATACAAAATATTTTAATATGTGTGTATTTTTTATAGTTGATTTCCTTATTGAGTAGGGAATAGTGAAACAAGTGCTCATGGAATTACAGTAAGAAATAATGAGCTTGGCCCTTTTATATCATTTTTAGTCTTACATCAATATATGTGTTTGAGTTGTCATATTGTAAACGTATAAAAACTGTGTTTTTTTTTTGTGATTTCTCTTTTTTTCATTGTTAAGGATGAAGCTAACAAATCATATACGGAAGACTTTAAGGTTGTGTTTGGTTTAGGGAAAATTGTAGGGAAAGGAAAATTTAATGGAAAGTGAAATCTATCATGGATTCCATCTTATTTTCTTTTGTTTGGTTTAGAATGGAAAATTTGAAAGAAAGTTTCGAAACTCCTTTTAATTTACCTTAATTTTCCTCCTAACTTTCCACATTATTTTCTTTCCCTCATATTTTCCATCTAAACCAAACATTGGATTTTACCAATTTTCCTCCACATTTTCCTTTCCACCAAATTTTCCATAAACCAAACACACCCTAAGGGGATGAATACTTTCTAGCTCGTCTACTCATGAGATACATTGTTCAAAGTGTATATGCTTAGCTTAATTCTTCCGGTAGGGATTTTTTTTAAAAGAATCTTAAAGGGCAGAGCTCATCAGATTTGTTGTTAGATGACAGCACGCCTTTGTTTCAAATAGATGAGCATTCTCTCTCATTTAATTGATTTTTGAATTGCATAAAGTTTTTATACACCACTGTAGGCACATGTTGGTTGGTTATTTAGATGATTTCAAAGATATAGTAGGATAAGAATGAAGTGTTTCATATGGAACTCTCTCTATACATAACTAGCACGTAATTTAGTAAAAAAGGATGAAAAAGAAACATATAGCTGAAGGTGTTGATTTATTAGATCATACTTATGCATATGTGTTGACTTTTTTAGTTTTGAGGAACCCAAAAAAAGAAAATAATATTTTTTTCAACATATCAAAACCTTTATCAGCGTGTCATTTTATGATCTTGAGCGTGAAATACAAGAGACGTCAAATTTTCATTGGATAGTGTCGAGATTGATGCAATTAGAGCATTGAGTATAATGGAGAATTAGAGGGTAAACAGTTGCAACATTAAAAAAAAGAGAAGAATGTTCACATAACATGTTTTGTAAAAATTTAGATAATTTTTCGACCTAATAGAAAATTTGTAATTTAATGATGAAGAGTAAATTGTTTTAATGTATTATGAAGCAAAGAAACTTGTCTAATAAGTTCTTTACATATAGTAGATTGATAATGCAGTCCCAAACAAAAAGGGATGTTCATTATATGGTCGTCCCAAATCATCCAATTATATATCTTAATAAAAGCATATATACTATCAAACTGAACTTTATCAAATGATATTATCATTTGTATTCGTCTTTACTCTATTGGAAGGAGTTGTTCTTATGATACTCGATGAGGATAATCATGATGACGAACTCTTGTTTTTATGATGAAATTCATACCTCAATTTCATTTTGTACCAAGAAGCATGACCCTCTGTGGACAAATATCCTTTCGACATTGTACTGCCACTTTTCAGAACCAATGACGCTCCATATAAATTTTTCCTGACTTGCGCAACATCATCTTCTTCACTTAATAAATCGTGATTGTCAAACTCATGTTTCAGTTTAGAAAAACCTATCAAATCATCACTAGTGTTACCTTCGTTGTTCTTTGTTGTTATACTCTTCTGCTTGATCACATGTTTTTCAATGATTTTTTGAGTTCTGGTATTTCGAGATTGCTTAAAGATGTTGAGCTATTCATCTGACTCTTATCGGGCATATCAAAACTATTAACCTCATGCTCTGTGCACTATCAATATGAACTTTTCAATTGTTATCCCCAACATCCCCGTCTCTGTTTCATTTAAAGCATCATTGTCACCGTAATAATATTTTGGCGTTGAAATCAAATCAATTTGATTCATTCCTGCATCACAACATCCTTCATTCGCAGCTGGTAGACACATTGATGCTTCCATTTGATTTGCCTGACTCTCATGATTTCAAATTTTAGATTTATTGTATGTATTGAAATGACATAAACACGCCAAAGGTATGTTAGAGTTTTGTTGAAATGACAGTTTTGCCACATTATATTTTTTTTTATTAAGTGAAAAATACTGAAACTAAGTAATTAAAAAATTTGTTATATAATATATAATGTGTAGTAATTTAGAATACGTATGTGTAGTTTACCCAAAAAGAAAATAATAATAATGTGTACTAAAAATTCATGAGATGGGATCATGGCATGGAATGATTAAAATTGTTTACCATAAAAGATCTATGTTCTTATGGGGGAATAAGAGTTTAAAATGATTTGGTCAAAGTATTAAATATACATAATTAGAATGGGATGTAAGATAAACCGATAGGCTGTGTTTGGTTGAGGGAAAATTTGATGAAAAATTAGAATGAATTTATTATTTGGTTTAGAGATAATTAGGGTTGGAAAACTAAATGAAAAATTAGATGAAAAATTTGCTTAAATTAAAGAATGTTTTAATACTTTCTATAAAATTTTCCACCTTAAATCAAATAAAGGGAAAATAAAATAAATTTTTTGAGGAATTCATTTTCCCTCTAACTTTCCTCAAACCAAACACAACCTTATAGTGTGAGAGTTTGGTACTGATGGAATGTTTGCTACCAAATGTATTTGAGTGAAGTTATGTCTTTAGGGTGTGTTTGGTTTAGAGAAAATTTGAGGGAAAGGAAAATTTGATGGAAAATTTGAAGGAATTCTTTGTTTGGTTTAGAGAAAATCAGAAATATAAAACTAAATGGAAAGTTATATGGAAAATATGATGAAAATTTTATTTAAATTAAAGAATGTTTTGTTACTTTCTACAAAATCTTTCATCTCAAATCAAACAAAGATAAAATAAAATGAATTTTTTGAGAGATTCATTTACCTTTATTTTTTTTTCCTCTAACTTTCCTCTAATTTTTTAGAGTTCATATGCGAGTTTTGGACTGACTTCCACCATTGAAGGCAGGTCGGTTTTGAGATTAAGTGGGCTCCGGGGCAAAATTTAAGTTGAGCCCTTGTTCTTATTTGATCTGAACTTCATAATTTTAAATATTTAAGTAATGAAAAATCAGAAATAATGAGTGTCAAAATAGTTAAATACTTTAGAAGTAATAGTGGGGTTGAGGGTTTGATTCCAGGATTTTGACTGTTTGAACTAAAATTTAATTAAAAAAAATAGTTTAGATGAGGTGGTGGATGGGCTCCGAGGTAGTGTGAGTCCCGATGCCCGCCCATAGTTGATCTCGCTTTTATTATGTTATCTCTTGTAATATACTCTCTCCGTGCTTTATTACATGTCGTTTAAGATTAATTTAAGTAGATTAAGGTGAAGTTAATGCTAACGGTTGAACAAATTTAATGAATGAGTGATTGATGTTTTTATAAAAAAATTCGTGAAAAAAGTAAAATTGGTAGATGATTACTGGTGGGGAATGTATTTTTATTGAATATGATAATGAAGTGATTAATGTTTGACATTTTAAGGTAGTTATTGACATTAAACACGCATTGAAAATTGTTAAGTGACAAGTAAAAGTGGACAAAAAAATTCAGTTAAGTGACATATAAAAGAGAACAGAGGGAGTATATTGTGCTGTATTAATGGACTTTTTGGAGCTCGATCGCGATTGCTTCTTCATTATACAAATACTTAACCCCCAATAATTGGATTTTCTTTACTACACGCAAATCTAAGCCCATAACCGAGGTGGGGTTTTGAACTGGGGGCTTGAGGTGAAATTAAGACTACAAAAATCTCATATTAATGCTTCCTCAGACCCCACTCATACACCTTAAATCAGTCTTTCTGTAAGGGGTTTGCGTCACTAAAACACTTGCCGTATAAAATTACGTGCCTGCATGGACCTCGCTGTGCGCAACTTAGTTATGCATTTTTATTTATTACCTAATCATCTGAATGTATATTTAATTCCTACACTAATCTCAAAATTTTATCTTTTCAAAATGATTTATCTTCTTCCATATCATTTAAATAATTATTTATATTTTCAATAATAATTTATCTTCCACCCATACTATTTAATTCTCTAACTAACATGGCCAACTGATATTAAGTATTTTCTTAATTCACAAATTCCCCCCTAAGTGACTTCATAACTTGACATATTGAGTACTCTCAGTCCTTTTTAATTTTTTATCTTATCAAATTCTTTTGTCCATTTTTATTTGTCACTTAACATATTTCAATGTGTATTTAATATCTATAACTAACTTAAAAAGTCAAATATTTATTATTCATTATCACAACTAATAAAAAAAATAATTCTACATTAGTAATAATTCATCAATTCTATATTTTACATAGAATTTTAAAAACATATACCCAACTGATAACATTAAATATCATTTTATATAGTACTCAATTTATTCTTAAACGACATGTATATGAGGGCGGATAGAGTAATTCTGATCGTATAGGTGTGTCATGTACATGCAAAGCTATAAATCTTTGATGATTAATGTAATAAAGTTAAGGGTAAATTACAAATACATTACTTGTACTTTCACCTGATTTCAAATCAGGTACCCTACTTTGTAATTTTTCAATTTGAGTACTCTAAGACTAATTTTGAAACAAAAAACACTATAATTCATGGAATTTAGTACATCAACACTATAAATCATATAGTCTATTGCATGATAATGAGAATCCACATTCAATAAGGTGAATTATAGTATTTTTTATTTTTCAAAATTAGTCTTAGAGTACTCGAATTGAAAAATTACAAAGTACAGTACCTGATTTGAAATCATGTGAAAGTACAGGTAATGTATTTGTAATTTACCCTAAAATTAATGTTAAGAGCGCCTCTACATATATATACAGATGCTTTATTACTCAAATTGATGAGATAATCTTTGATGCATTACTGGAGTGATAATTTTTTTGTCAGGGTGATGAATTTTGTGAAAGGATATTTATGATTAGTAGCAATTATTGAAGGTGCCATTAATGCTATATGTGGAGTACTATTTTATTTTTCTCATATTTTGAAGTCAGTCAACAGTGGGGTTCTTGTTTTAAGTTTTAACATAATACAAATATCTCGGTCTTTTTCCTTGTGGAAAATTAAACACTTCCAAGAAACTTAATTAGTTTGGTTGGAAGTTGCTGATATAAACATGAATCATAGACCGACAAGGTGATTCAATGATTTTGGATGTTGTCTACTCCCTCCGTTCTCTAATACATGTCGTTTACGGTTAATTTGAGTAGATTAAGGTTGAATTAATGCTAGCGGTTGAACAAATTTAATGAGTGGGTGGTTGGTGTTTTTTTATAAAAATTCATGCAAAAAGTAAAATTGGTAGATTATTACTGATTATGAATGATTTTTGTATTGATTATGATAAAGAAGTGATTAATGTTTGACATTTTAAGGTAGTTGTTGATATTAAATACGCATTGAAAATTGTTAAGTGACAAGTAAAAGTGGATAAAAAAATTCGGTTAAGTGACATGTAAAAGAGGACAGAGGGAGTAATAAACAGTGCGGCCTCTAACCAAAAAAACACATGACATGAATTATAGTATTTTTTTATTGTCAAACTTAGTTGTGAATGAAGGATACCACGGGCAATGGCATGCTCCCAACTAAAATTTTAGTTGATTTTTTTTTGTCTACATCTGCTAAATTGATTTTACCCGCTTTAACAGGCTCAAAGTGATTCATTTAAACATACCTCCCTCCCTCTTCACCATTTTTTATTGTCAAGACCTCACCAGCACTATGTATGCAACATGTTCATCTTTAGGCTGGTTTTAGTTTTGCTGCTATGTATCAAGTTGGAAAAGTTCAACAAAAGTTGCTACCTCTTCAGTGCTTATAAAGTGAAAATATAATGAAAACGAAGCACTTTGATCGGAGAAACGTTTTGGGGAATACAGTCTATCATGTGAATTATGGACATTTTTAATGAAAAATCATCATTTGGAATTTAGAAAAGTTATAGTGACACGTAACGATTCACCATTGTTTTTGAATATTTTTTTTACTTTCAATGCACCACGTGATTGGTTGAAGTGTCACGTGGCGGCTCTTCATTGGTGTGTGTCCACCCAAAAATTTCTCCCTTAATCATTGTTTATCTCAAGTTGATTAACGTTCTAGATTAAATTTAGTCCATTATCTTTTATTTATGTGAAAAAATATTTTTGACAACTCATGCAGCCACTTATACCACTCATTTATCTCGGGGACTAGCTCTTGAAATAGCACTTGTGACTCTTGTTGGGTCCTTGTATAGTGGGTAAGTCATTTTTTCTCGCACAACTCATGTATCTTTATGACGATAAAATGATCTGATAAGAAACATATTCGGTTATAAGGGCATGAATCTAACTATTACATAAATTAAGTGATTCGGAACATTAAAGAAAAAAATAAGTTTTATTAATAACGCAAAAAGCTTACACAACAAATAGGCATGAGGCAAGCATATGTATAGATTAGGAACTCGAACAACGTAATAATCAAAGAGTAGTAGTCAAAGTATAACATTTAACTATCTACCACCTCTTTAAGATACAATGATATTTTTTCAATCACTGCAAGAAGAAACATGACTATTGCTTATGCTAACATAAAATATATTATAAAGAAAGTAGTCATATGCGTAATAATGTCCTGAATAAGCTTAATTTGTCACCCATTTCATTCTTGAATGAATTTGGCATTTCATAATCACGAAATTGGTGGATAAAAAAAACTCCGACTCCTCTTCATTCATCACATCCCATGCCTCCTTCAGTATCTCTCTCCGCCCGATACGAAACCACTTTGACCATTGCTCTGCATCCATTGGATCACACTCCTCTACATCCATCCCAACATTTCCCATTTCAAGATCTGACAAAGTTGATAAATTCAAATACATTAACAATTGATTTTAGGATTTGTTAAGGTTGTGTTTGGTTTAGGGAAAGTTTTATGGAAAGGATAATTATATAGAAAATATAATGGAATTCAAATTATTTATGAAATTCATTTCATTTTTCACTTGTTTATTTATCATGAAAATTTTAAAAAAAATTATCATTTTCCATTATTATTAACTAAAATATAACTTATTTATTAATGGAAAAAAGTTTGTTTATTGGGACAGAGACTCTGAACTGGAGTGCTAAAGATTGGCCCTTGAGCACCCAAAGACTGGGGACCAAACAATTATTTTCAGCACGCTGAGCTCCCCGTTTTAAGTCTTCTGTTCCGAACATGTCTTGTTCCTGCAAGTTGCCATTTTGCAAGTAAGTCAGGCATGAGGCCATTTTTATTGACCCAACACAAAAAACCAAATAATGCTCATGTATTTCCAAGTCAAGTCTTGAGTCAACTTGTTGATGATTACAATGATAGTTAAATATTTGAATCTACACTCAAAATTAATTGATAATGAATTAGAGAGACAACTATATATTAGATTCAAAATTTTATTGGACGATGTGAGACTTTATATACTTATATGCTCAATAGTGATATTTAGCATGTGAACACTGATTGGACACTGATTCGCTCCACCCAAAGCCCTTCTTCACTTTTACTCTTATCTGAACGTGAAGTTAATATTGATCTATGAGAATCGGTAGGAGTGGAGAGATGTGTAATGCTTGATACTCTTCTCGGGGACCCCATCTATGCAAAATTCCACACTGACCTCTCTCAGCCCCCAGCTAATAATCACTTTATATATTTCCATTCACGTCTGCTGAGAGTTCATTTCAAATCTGTAACACAGCTAAGGCAATGATGGCAGGCTCAGAGGAGGAGGAGGAGGAGAGCCCAGTGAAACAAGTGGCCTTAACAGTTCCAAAAACTGATGATCCCACTTTGCCTGTGGTCACATTTAGAATGTGGGTTCTGGGAATCACCGCTTGCGTTCTGCTGTCATTTGTGAACCAGTTTTTCTGGTACCGGAAGCAGCCGCTGAGTGTCTCCTCAATCGCTGCTCAGATTGCGGTGGTTCCACTTGGCCACCTGATGGCTAGAACCATCACTGACAGGGTTTTCTTCGAGGGTAGCGCGTGGCAGTTCACTCTCAATCCAGGGCCTTTCAATGTCAAGGAACATGTTCTCATCACTATCTTCGCTAATTCGGGTGCTGGATCTGTTTATGCTACCCACATTTTGAGTGCTGTGAAGCTCATTTACAAGAGGAAGCTTGATTTTCTTCCTGCCATGCTCCTCATGATTACCACTCAGGTATTCCACTCAGCTTGACTTAGTTCCAAGTAGTTCGCTGTGTATCAGAGTCACTCATCCTCTGTATCTTTGACAAGTCCCCTTTTTGTAAATGGGTGGTTCGCCTAGACGCTGGGTTTCGGATGGGCTGGACTTTATCGGAAGTATCTCGTTGAACCTGGAGAAATGTGGTGGCCTTCGAATCTGGTTCAGGTTTCGCTTTTTGGGTAAAAACCTTTTTTTTCGTATCAGTAGTTGTATTTCTGTACTCTAGGATTGAACTCATAACTAAGTTGAGCTTCTGTATGCAGGGCTCTACATGATAAAGCGAGAAGACCAAAAGGAGGCACTACCAGGACTCAGTTTTTCCTGATAGTTTTCTTGTGCAGCTTCGGTTACTACGTCCTTCCCGGCTATCTGTTTGCCATGCTGTCCTCTATCTCTTGGGTGTGCTGGCTGGCTCCTAAATCTGTTCTAGTCCAGCAGCTTGGCTCAGGGTTGAACGGCCTCGGCATCGGTTCATTTGGATTAGACTGGTCCACGATTGCATCCTACCTCGGCAGTCCTCTGGCCAGCCCTTGCTTTGCCACCGCCAATGTGGCTGTTGGTTTTGTGCTTTTCATGTATCTGATGGCTCCAATGGCATACTGGTATGATCTCTTCAAGGCCAAAAACTTCCCGATTTACTCGAGTCACCTTTTCGTAAGAAACGGTTCGAGGTACCACATCTCTGAGATCGTCAATGATCATTTCGAGCTCGATAAAGTCGTCTATGGTAACTACGGCCAAGTATATTTAAGCACCCTTTTCGCTATGAGCTACGGCTTTGGCTTTGCAACACTCTCCGCTACGGTTGTCCACGTCCTACTATTTCATGGAAGGTCAGCACAACTCCTTTCGCTAACTAAGACATCAAATGTAAACTTCATGATTATTTCTATGTATTTAGTGATATCTGGAGCCAAAGTAAGAGCGCATTTGGAGGGAAAAGGGTGGATGTGCACACCAGATTGATGCAGAGATACAAGCAAGTGCCGATGTGGTGGTTTCTGATCATTCTCTGCCTGAGCCTCGCCGCTGTGCTGTTCGGATGCCAATATTACATAGAAACGCTGCAGCTGCCTTGGTGGGGTGTCCTGCTGGCGTGTGCAATTGCAATCTTCTTCACTCTACCAATTGGCATCATTGCTGCCACTGCGAATCAGGTGCGCTCAGATTTAGACTGGACACTGTCTTCTGATTGCATCTAATATTTGTTTTTCATCGTGCATCCAGGCGCCGGGTTTGAACATCATAACTGAGTACATCATAGGATACATGTATCCAGGACGGCCGGTGGCCAACATGTGCTTCAAGGTCTACGGATACATAAGCATGGCGCAAGCCTTGACGTTTGTAAGCGACCTGAAGCTCGGCCACTACATGAAAATTCCACCCAGATCAATGTTTATGGCACAGGTGAAACACCCTTGTTTTCTTTTTTTATCAAGGCTTGAGCTTGAGAAGGTCTCATTTGATTCATTACACACCCGTGCTATACAGGTGGTAGGCACAATTGTATCAGTCATGGTGTACCTCGGAACAGCTTGGTGGCTCATGGAGGCCATCCCGAACCTCTGCGACACGAGCCTGCTACCGTCTAATTCCCCATGGACCTGTCCCATGGACCGTGTTTTCTTCGACGCCTCAGTCATTTGGGGGCTCGTTGGCCCGCAGCGGATTTTCGGCAACCTCGGGGTCTACCCAAGAATCAACTATTTCTTTGTGGTTGGAGCAGTTGCTCCAGTGGTGGTTTGGCTAGCATCTAAAATATTCAAAACTCAAAAGTGGATCAGGCTGATCCATATGCCTGTTCTATTTGGTGCAACTTCAATGTTACCTCCGGCCTCTGCCGTCAACTTTACAAGCTGGATCATTCTTGGGTTTTCTTCAGGGTATTTGCTACTCAAATATCGGCAGAAATGGTGGCAGAGATACAACTACATTCTCTCCGGAGGCCTCGACGCCGGAACTGCATTCATGACTATCTTGATCTTCATGACCTTGGGATCTCATGGGATTGGGCTCGACTGGTGGGGTAATAATCCAGAGGGGTGCCCCTTAGCTACCTGTCCAACTGCTCGAGGGGTTAAGGTGGAGGGTTGCCCAAATTTCTAGCACACTGGCACAAAGAAATGCTTGATTAAATGGGATTTGCTTCTTTATGCAACTTCAGTATTACACATACCCTCTGAAAATTTTAAGGTATATTTGTTGTGTAAGTTCCAAGAGAAGCATTTTAAAATAAATGCTAGAGCATGTAATGTACTTCATCCTTTATTACATGTCGTTTAAGGTTAATTTGAGTAGATTAAGGTGAAGTTAATGCTAGCAGTTGAACAAATTTAATAAGAAGGTGGTTGGTGTTGGTGTTTTTATAAAAAAATTCGTACAAAAAAGTAAAATGGGTAGATGATTACTGGTGGGGAGTGTATTTTTTATTGAATATGATAATGAAGTAATCCATGTTTGACATTTTAAGATAGTTGTTGACATTAAATACGCATTAAAAATTATTAAGTGACAAATAAAAATGGACAAAAAAATTCAATTAAGGGACATGTAAAAAAACAAAGGGAGTAAGACACAGCATTAGCTAAGAGCTTCTCACGTGCATAGTTCTATTTTCCCATTTCACACTATAAGTGATATAATGTAAAAATAAAAAGAATTTATATGCATATCTATATATATAACATAATAGGATTGGGAATGTCGAGACGCTCCTGGTCGGTTCGGTTCGGTCCCAGTTGGTTCGGTTCGATTTAAAATCGGTTGGTTCGGTTTGGTTTTGGTTGATTCGGTTCGGTTTTAAATGTTAGTGAATCGGTTCGGTTTAAAATTTTTGATTTCAAATTTCAAAAAATCGATGACTAATAATTTGGTTCGATTTTTAATTTTTTTAAACCGGACCGATCCAAACCCGTCGGTTCGACGGATACTCTCACTGTCTTGTATATTAAAACAGAAGTAGACGTGTGCATAACTTTTTTAATATTTTTTTTCTAATGTGTTTTGGTCTCTGAAATCCCATGTGACAGGCTCTTAATAATTTTTTATTTTTTAGTTAATTTATTATTATTGTCTTTCTAATTTTTATTTTACTTTACTATTATTAAATATCATTTATTCCAACTAATTACTGTTACAATAGATAATTAGTGTTAGGTTTAGAGAGCTGCTATGGTTAAAAAAAAAACATATTGAGCTTCCGTGTGGTTCAAAAATGTGGTTGAGGTTTAAGTTTGAGAAATTCGTGGCTTATTGCTGCATTTTTTTAACCAATAGGAGTTAAGCTGCTGGTCCTTCTTACCCCATGTCACAGAGACGCAAGGGTATACAAAAATCCGATTCCGGTCCGGTCTTCATTCCAGCAATTTTCTGGAGTCTGGTTTCTGGTCCGGTCCGGTTCAAACCCGAAAAATTTTGGTCCGGACTGGTTTGATAATTTTTCGACAAAAAGTTTCATTTTTATTAAAATAATTATATATATATCTTATTTAATATATAAATGAAATTATTTTTAATTCACTCTAATAAAATTTAATTGATTTTTCATTAATCCGGTCCAAACCGGTCCGGTCCGGTCCGGTCCAAATCCGGAATTTTACGGTCCGGTCTGGTCTTCAGTCTTTACTATTTCTCAATTTTGGTTCCGGGCCAAACTGGTTCCGGTCCGATTTTGGATCGGTGAACACCGGCTAACAGGGAGAGCTGTATTAGGTTTTGTTTTCGAATTTGTAGAGAATGATAAAAGAAGGATTTGAAAAAAAATGAAAAAAAAACAAGTATTGTTTTGGAAGTAGAAGTCAAAAAAATGGTTTCCGAATAGAGAATGGATTTGGAAAAAAATGGGAGGAAAAGAGATGAATATAAAATTAATGTTATTCATTTAAATACTCTTTCAATAATTTAAGAATAAAATAAATAATGGACAAAATGTTCTTTAAAAACTAGTCCTCTCAAAGCCACTAAACTGAAAGATTTTAAAAAAAGATTTGAAGGAATTTTACCCCTTCCAAATCTTTCCACTTTTCGTATGAAAATTCAGGAGCAGCCCCTTTTAAATAAATCCTCACAAATTCTCTCATTTTTTTTTCAAATTTCAACTCCAAAACACTACATTAATCCTAGCATTGGATAAGGGTGAAGGGATATTATTGTCCGTGCAATAAATTATATACGGCAAACATTGGCATCTGAAATTCTGATTATAAAAAAAGCTTGCTTACAGAAGATGATCCCTCAAGAAATCATCAGCGGTCTAGATTGTTATTCACTTAATGATTGGTTGCAGGAGACTGGGCCATTTTCCTGGAGTTGTAATCCAACCACAGAATTAAATGGCGAAGCAAGTAGAGAACGAAATTCAAGACTCGTGCACTTCTTCTTCTTTTTTTAACACTGTATTTGGAGCTTCACACCAAAGTAGTTTGTGACGTGGAGTTGATGCGGTGGTCGGACTCCAGGAAGACTTATTGATTTGATTAAGGTAATTGTCTCGAAGTGGATGAGATTCATTTATTTTTCTTCATATGTTCCGACTTCGAAAACTGTACGACTCATGTTCTTTTTAATTACTTATATCTTCTATTTAAATAATTATTATTATTAAATTTTTATTTTTTTATCTGTCCATCCGAAGTCATTACGTGACAAAGCGTCAGTGTGTAGTATGCACAAAACGATATTTTGTATCACTAAACGTCGTGTATAGTAGTAACACACAAAAGACGATGTGTGTTGTCCTAAAACGGCATGTATAGTGGTGCACAAAGACGACGCTTTTAGACGATAAACACTACTGCAAATTAGAATATAGACGACGTTATGATTTCAAGCCTTATAAGACGCTTGGACAATACACGATGCTTGAGATTTTAAAGCGCTGCGTAAAGTGAGGTGGACCGATGTCTATAGGGCCATGAAAATGGAAAAGTGGAAGAATAAGGGCATCGAGGCAGACCACTACTTGATAAGTACACTTACTTGGTACTAAGTTAGAACTTGGATTCACAACTTAGGTTCTGAAATTAGCTTTTGAAACTTAGGATATAGTGAAGGTTTTGGAACCATAATCCAGGTTTTAAGCTTACGTCTTGAACTTAAGTTTAAAACTTAGGTTCAAAAATTTCAAAACCTATTTCTATGGTTTATGACTCCAAGTTGGGTTGAAAAATCCAAATACCAACTTTGAAACATGTTTGAGTTATTAAAATGCCACACTTGACTTTTAACAACTCAATCAAGTTACAAAGCCTATTTTCATGATTTTTGGAACCCAAATGTGTTCAAGAATCTAAAAAACAAGTTTGAAGCATGTTTGAGTTCTTAAAATGCCAAAATTGGATGAATAAGGAGATGCATGCTACCTCCAGAGATTGTACGACCCATCATTCGCTTCACTACCACGAGCAGTAAAGGAAATGAGGGTCTGGGATGAAGTTCTTTGAGAGCCCCAGAGCGTCTACTTTCTGCATGGTTTGGACAGAGCTCTTAGTTTGAGAGATGGATGACGGTTTGCAAGTAAGGGTCCTCCGCTGCATCATTCACGCAACAAAATTCCAAAAACTACTCTTCCTGGTGCGGATCCAGGTATATTGACTTGCCTTATCAAGATACTCCGCTGCGAGAGCTAAGACACAAGATGCTTGAAATGAGGTGCGCACATCAAAGACGGAGATAGCGGCCTTTACAAGTCCATTAGACCTAGTTAGTAGAGGTGGTCATGTGATTGCTTCACGAGGGATCACAACTCCTAGGCGAACAGAAATATGACGAGGACATTATGTAAAAAATGGTAATATGCTCATAAGAATTATTTTTTATAAACATGAAATAGTTTAGTCCATAGCAATATAAGAAGGACGGTCCATGAATAGCTCATACAAAATTGTTTTTGTAGAGCTACAAAGAGATACTCACAAAGATAGCTATATATAGCTCTAAATGTGAACTCAAGAGTAAGACACTTAATTTAAAATTCATTGCTTGATTAGGTCATCCAGCACTCTTTCTGCATATATGAATCATTAAATATACAATTAGGAGAAGAAGAAAAACACAATAACTGCCTCAAAAGCTTTTGTGCACTCTTTTTAAAAATGCGGCTATTTTAGACCGTTAATGGATAAGGGTCGATAATCTAAACTCATATTCGCTCAATATCTGAATTCTTATAGTTTCAAAAATGTAAAACATAATATGCATTAGATAAAAATGTGTATAATTTTGTATATTTATTATAAATATTTTTTATTTTATCAATAAAATTTTAAAAAAATTTAATAAGTTTAGTAAAAATTCGAACATTTTGTGAATTAACCCTGTAACATTTTTTATTATTATTACTATTTTTCAAAAACATTGGCCTATGATTAAGGGTACAGAGATTATGTTTGTAATAGTACATTTTTTTTCTAAACGTGCATATGAAGTGAAAGAAAACTACATTATTAGGATCCGACCATAGGTAATTGAGTTTGCTGTGAGTCAAGTCATCAATATTGACTTTATTGGGTATCGGGTTCGAATCTCAGCTAACACCAACTTGACGTTTATCTTGTGAAACATCTAAGAGGTTTGACAATCGGACGTGTGTGAAGTCTTTTCCCTGAGTTTAAGTCGGGTACGAATGAGTACATTTTTCCGGGTTCCAAAAAAAAAACGTACATGATTATGTATTTAATATAGCCGACCAAATTACAATGGAGACCTCCTTTTTTTTTAAAAAAATAATTTTTTCTTGAAGTTTGTTTTTCCGACTGGTCTTCCTTTTAATAAGTTTTTTAAAATGACTTAGTTGAGGCCAACCGCCGTTTGAAATCGTGTCTGAATTATGTCCAGCAGTAGTTTCAAACCGTATGTGGAGACTGACTGGACTTGCTGCTGACTGTGCAGCCCAATCAATGTACACGTGGCTGAACCGCCGTTCCAAAGTCCAGCCACGGTTTAAAGAGTTGGTTGGATTTAAATAGACCAGTTTAGAAAACTTATTAAAGAGAGGACTAGTCGGAAAAACAAACTTCAAAAAGGATTTTTTTTTTATAAAAAAATTCAAACCTCCTATGACCTAATGTCATTAAAAAAATATGTTAAGAGTTATATTTATGTAATTAAAATTGAGCTTTAAAAATTACCGCATTTGAAAAATGATAGCTCTCATTGGTGGGTTGGGCTTTTTTTTTCCTAATAATTTAATTATTAAAAAAAATTAATCTTGTAATAGGATCCGGTGAATGATACATTCGCACACATCATTAATCGATCTGCTTTAATCACAGAATATACTGATAAGCAAAACTTCAAATTACACAACAAATATCCCTTTAAATATTGAATTCGCTTGTTGTTGGGATCACCCACAATTTTTTTCTAGATGAGCATAAATTTAAATTTTATTGAGAGGAAATACAAAAACATATAAAAATGAATGTCTACCGAAATATAGGAGTTTGGACTCGACCACGATAAATGCACATAAAAATGAATGAAAACTAAATGATTATTTTATTTCATTTATATTTTACAAATGAGTATTGCTTGAGATTTGGTTCAATTTCCAAATTTTACACCGGTGCCAAAATTTAAACGAAAATTTGACATGTCTCCAGGGGCGTGTGTTCGACTCTCAGCATTGGCAGAATGCTTATTCTCGAGCTCGAATAACCTGGAGGCCCATCCGAGCTTGGGAGGATGGTGAGCTTCCCCGAAGTTTCATCAGGCCCAAAGTGTACGGTTCTCCAATCACAAAAAAAAAATGAAAATTTGACATCTAAACTGGTGGTTAGATGTATATGATTTTCTTTATATTTTTTTTTGTAATACTAAAATCTAAACTGGTAATTGGATGTATATATATTTTTTGTGTTTATTTCTGTAATGTTTAAAACAAAAAAAAGAATTGAAAGACATTATTTACCTATTCTGGGCATCATCAAATCTCTTTTCTGTATTTTTTACATGTGTTATTTGGCGAGAAGAAAAAGAAGAAAAAAAAATAGTTGGAAAACTGCACAAGCTACAAAGAAGAGGGCTCTAGAAGGCCTCCATCTCCAGCGAGTACGACTGGCTCACCTTCTTCCTTATCACCCTCGCCGCCTCCCCGTAAATCTCCTCCTCCAACACTCCCTGCTCGTTCAACTCAGCGCCGCCTCCATCGGCAGCTCCGATCACCACCACCGTCGCTCCTCTCATCACCATCCCACACTCCGGCAGCTCCAGCTCCGCTGCGTGCCACATCTTCATCTTCAGCGCCGGGATCCGACTCCTCTCCGCCGAATTCTCGGCCTCCGGAGCCGACTCCGCTATACTCCTCCGCATCTCGGATATGTCCGCTTCTCCCATGGTCAACGTCCCCTGATGATCCTCGTCGATCATCTCGATCTCCTTCAGCGCCGGGTGCTGTGAAACGATGCGTTTCAGCAGATGGTGTCTCGAGGAAGCGGCGATCAAGCACGAGATGGTCCACACCACTCGCATCTTCAGATCCTCGTTCGATATCAACGGCGACGACGATGACTCCACTGTTGGATCCTGCTCGTCTGCTGACTGTTTCTCTTTGCTCCTGGAATCCGGAAGAACTGAAGCTTGGTTGTGATAGTGATCTCGGGAATTCGGTTTAATCCGGTCGATAGACGTGCCGGCGACGATCACGCAGGTCTTGAGTTCGCCGCCGAAGGTGGCCCTCCACTTAAGCAGCGGGTTGCAAGCTCGGTCCAGCTGCAGCTCGCCGTGGCTGGGGAGCTGGATTTTCAAGAACTCAATTCGCGAGAAGCTCCTCAAAGCTTGGCTGGGGGAGTAGAAGACGGGGCTGGCGTAGACTTGTGGCAAGGCGGCCGGCGACGCAAGCCTGTGGAGGAAGCGCAGGGGCGTGGAGATGAAGAATTTCATGATGGCGCGGAGTAGGTTGTGCTTGGAGGAGGAGGAAGGAGTGAGGTCATCGGAATCGCCGTCGTCATCGTCGGTGAAATGGACGCGGTCGACGAGGAGGGAGATGGCGGAGGCGTGGAGGGCGAGGGAGTTGAATCGCTTGGAGATGGCGAGGCAGGCGCAGAGAGACTTGGCGTCGCGGACGCGGTTGAGGATGAGGCGGAGGAGGTCGTCGGGTAGGCGGTCGAAGTGGCTTTCAGCAGGTATCTCATCCTCATCCATAGCGTTTTCTTTTTCGTTATCGTGGGTATTGTCTAATTGTAGGTTGTGGGTTGAGAGGGTTTATATTGAACCACTGTAGTGGCTGGGTGACGCGGTTAAGTTTAGCGACTTTTGGATTGGACTAGTAAACAAACACTGTTGTAGTGGGGGAGTTGCTAGGAAGGAGATATATTCAATCACGACTGTGGACACCCGATTTATTATTAATTTTGATTTTTATTTTATTTTTTAACAGACATTTATTGATCGACGATATTCAAATGAACGGTAACTCCCCAAGAATAATTCTGTAGGAAGATGATGCGGTCATTCATGTTTGTGGAAAATGGAAAAGGCTGATCGATGGTTATGTAGGACAAATTGATGGGTGGGTACCGGTATGGGAGAGAGTATCAAAATGAATTGGTGTTCGATTAATTGAATTGAATAGACGCATTGGTCGGTTAATCAAATCGAATTATTGTTCGGTTAATCGAATTGAATTAATCAAATTTTAAAAGTATCGATCAAAAATTGAACTGAATTACCGATAATTCGGTTAAACATCAATTAATCTAAAAAAATAAATATAGTTTCTAAATCATTAAATTTATATATAAAAAATTATTTTTTATTTAATAAATTTATTTTTTTGATTAATTCAATTAACAGAATCATCTGAACTCAAAATTTTCTTTTTCATTAACCAAATCAAATTAATTTGATTACTCGCTGAATGGAACAATAATCTCCCCAGGCACGGAGAGGGACGTTTTGAGAATTTAGTATTTGACTTATACTTTTGGTGTGAGGATAAGAATAAGAAAGAAAGTCGGCTGTTCTTTTCTGTAAGATTTGGGAAAAGATAGTTGTTGTAGCTGGTTTCGGACCATCTTTTATGAATAGCAACTTGCATGATTGGGGCATAAATGTGCCATTCTTTATTTGTATTTGCACTCAGCTGCTACCGTCAGCTGCGACAAAAGTATCGATAAGCACAAAGTGGGCATCATTTTATATGCAGACAATCATCCACTGGATGATCCACATCTATGACGCCATCCGTGTTTATCCGCATTTGCACAGCTATTCTGAAACATGTAGCTGCACACACAATCTTGATCATTCAGTGGTAAAAACAATAAAAGAAAGAAGACACTTGCAAATAGAACCTGCAGAAAGATGCAGCCTTAATTGATTGTCGTTATAGACGTTTGAGTTGCATGCCGTACATCATGGCACTTTCTGCAATATTTTCTTTTGAATGGAGAGAACAAACCGGCTCCCAGGGGCAGGAAAAATCCTTTATGTTTGATTAGTGTAAATCTTGAATTTAGGATAAAACAAACTTAGATTTCATACAGGTCGGCCATGACACTTGGCTCATATGGACGGGCACCTGAAGCCCAGCTATGAGTAGGGGCTCATGTTTGGAGCGGATAAGAGCAAATCTTCATCTTGAATATGCAAAAAATTATATTCATAGAAACACACCAATGCTGTTTCAAACTCTCAACCCACACTTAACTAAATAAGACCTAACCTGACTGAACTAACTACAATTCTTATTGTTTTCTACTACCAAAAAATACAAACACAAAAAACAAAGATCCATGATTGAATTTCGCCCAAGACCCTCTAAATCTCAGGAACGGACTTGATTTCATATACCAAGCAGTTAACTAGTCCGATTCTCTATGCGTGTGTAAAGTTTTTATAAACTATATGCATTTTTGTACTAAGTTTATAAGTTAATAGTTTATCTTATTTTAGGTGTTTATATTAAAAAATCTGTGTTGTTTCTAAGTAGTTATGAGTATTTTTAATTGATTTTATCTATTATTGGTGAAATGTGAAGAAAAATGGTTTTAGAAGGGAAAAAAAGTTCAATTTTGATCAAAATTGATAAAAAACAAGTTCTAAGGGTAGGTCGGTCAAAAGAAAAAGGTTCAGAGTCACGTTGTAATTTTCAGAAGTTGTACACGGTCTAAATCGCGCTTGGTACGTCGCAAGTCGTGTTATGGCCTTATGGGTCGTCCCGACCTGCAAAAGACAAAAGCACGACCCACCGTATTTATTAAGCACGACCTCGTGCACGGGATCATGCCGAGTGTCACACATCAAAATACCAAATTCAAACAATTTTGATTTTACCGTTTTCGGACCTCTTTCGACATTAATAGTCTTTATTAGAAAAACTAAAAGACATGAATTCAATTTTAAACGGAAGACAGCACACCCAGGAGTGAGAGAGGAATTCTGTCATATGTATGTTAATTAATTAAGAATATTTTTCATTCATATTTGTTCGCACATCTTTAAATGCCATAACATATGTTTATCGTATGATTAGTTGATGAATTGGTATGACTCTGACATCTATTATTTTAGAGATTCGTAGGTATTGTTATACATAGTAATTCAGAGTCTACATTAAATATCCAATTTAATACCCTTAGGTCACGTTTGGTAGCGGGTATTGAAAGTGGGATAAGATTATTAATACGGATGTAACGTGTTTGGTACGACATAAGGATTAGTATTAATAATCCCAAAAATAAATTTTACCTTTGTGAGTCAGGATTAATAATACCTTCCTAATAGGTGATATTATTTATTCCGGTACTAATAATACCCTCTTATCCTGTACTTGCTACAAAACGCAGCCTTAGGTTAGAATATTTCAAAAATTATTGAGTGATTATTACATATTATTGAAATTGCATATACAATGTGAATAATTAATTACGCATATAGAATAACATGATAGTTTGCATTCAATTTGTCCGAAGTAGAAATTTTAAGATATTTTCATCATCTGAATCTGAATACAATCCCTTTTACATTGCTTTTATTTACATTAAGCGACTTTTTTTAATTTCAAATCAATTGATTAGCATAAAGTAAATATTAATTGGATTATGAGTGTCGCAGAGAAGATGGATGCTCTCTTGGACATGAGTCGGTCTTATCAAATTTATTTGGTTGCAAATAATATGTAAAACTAACATTGACATTTACAAAAGATCAAAGTTGCATATGTTAAAAAGGTTAGCCTTCATTAATATTAATTATTGAAATAATGTATTGGTACATAAACTTATTGATTATTGGTATATTTTTAATATTGATTTGATGTAATGGTAGATAAAATTTATTAAAAATATTTTTAATTATTATTATTTATATATTTGGGTGAGATGTGCGCCGGCTCTAAAAATCGAACTTAAAACCTTCTTCTAAATGAATATCAATATTACGTACTAGTGAAGCAAATAATAACATAAACTTATGTAATATAGTATTATCAAATCTAGTTATAATGCATTATAATCAATTTCAAAATATAATTTTCTCTGAAAAATTCAAATGTTAAGATATATGCACAAATACTACTTAAATATGATAATTAAAAGACAGGACAAGAATAATATGATTTTTTAATAAAAATATATCTGAATAAAAATGTTGAGTAGAATTGGTACCAGGGAGAAAACCTAAAAGAAGTTGCAAACTATCAACACTTTCTACATTATGGTTTGAATTACTGAACATGGTGCAAGAAAAAAAATATGGATTGATTGTTTAAAATAAAATTAATCATTGCATTCATAAACTAATATTATTTAAAAAATCGGATATGTGGGTTAAAATTAAGTCATTTGGTCATGAAATTAAATGATATTGTTGCTTACATAAACAAAACAATATGATTTCGTTCTCAATCAACTTTAATCTTCAACAAATTTAATAAGATTAATTATATTTAATGAATGAAACCAACTAATCTTAAATAACATCTAAAATTTGTCAGATTTATTTTCATCACAATTATTGACAATTTAAATGGTTCGGCTTGTAACTTATAAAGCGTTGGCAGTTTAAAATCCTTTTAATTTTTTTCCATAATAATATGTAAAAAAGATTATATAGTTTTATGCTAACTCATAAGTATAAATTATGAGGAGATGGGATATAAATTGATACCTCATATAAGTAAGGGATCAGATAAGAAAAAGATTTCAGTTTTAATGTTTTAAATATTTAATGTTTTAGAGTGTTAGATTATACGGTTTTGGGTTTTGGAGTTTTCATATTTTTATAGTTTTATGGTTTTTTTACATTTTTTGGCTCTTGGATCTAGGGTTTCATATTTTAGATTTTAGGGTTTAGTTTCAATTTTTTAAGATTTTAGGATATATTAAATTATGTCCTAAACACCCTATAACTCCAAAATGAAAAACAATTACTAGCACGATGTTATTATGCTTAATCTCTTACTTAGGGTATCTCTTAACCCATGAATCTGAAAAGGAGGTTTATATCATGTCACGTGTTATTTGTGTCATGTCACATCATTATACTCATAAATTTTATTTTCATAAATCTTTCCGCCACGTTCATAAATCTTCATACAACTCTGCGCATGTGATCCACATGTCATACTACACTTTTTTATATATTTTCATATTATAATAAATTATAAAATTTTCAAACTTATTAAATATATAATTATTTATAATTATTTTTGTATTTTTTCTGTACATTTATATAATAAAATTTATATAATTCAATTTTTATTAAACTATTAATTTTTAATCACGTTTGGAAAGATTAAACGTGATTAAAGTTAAATCTTTTATCATGTTTTATCCTTGTAGACGTGATTAAAGATCAACTTGATTTTTAATCACGCTTCATCTTTCCAAACGTGATTAAAGATAAATCTTTTATCACGTTTGAAAAATTGAAACGTGATTAAAGATAAATCTTGTATCACGTTTGAAAGATTGAAACGTGATTAAAGATATTTTCATGAACTGTTTGGTGCAGATGAAGCTGCTTCATGTCAGAATACCATAAACCATCCTCCCACATCACTATAAACCTGTCACATAAGATTTATGATCTGACATAAACTTTTTATAAAACTCCATACATCATTTATTTATATATAAACATGACAAAAGGTTATTTTAAAAATTTAAATTTAAATATATTTTTTATCTATCATATTACTCACGCATTCTAGGTGAGTCCATTAAAGACTCGATGTAACACTCAAATCCATTTGATGTTCGACTCTGGGCTATAATCGGAAGTCGTGCTCGATGGATTATTTATTTATTTTTTATTTTTGTAAATAAACCAGAATGGAACCAGGTGGCCGATCACATTCAATTCAGTGTTAAGAATATTCATCAAGTTGAATGATTTAATTTTTATATTAGATTATGAGTGGATCTTTAAAATATTATTCGAATTACATTTCCTGACATATTTTGACTAAGGCTGTGTTTGGTTTAGAAAAATTTGGTGTAAAAAAAATTGATGGAAAATAAGAAGAAAAATTTGTGAGAAAATGAGAATGAATGTTTGTACGAAAATTAGATGAAAAATAAAAAAAAATTTGTTTAAAATAAAAAATATTTCAATATTTTTTCATCATTTTTTCTCCACTAACTAAACAAGAAAAAATAAATTGAATTACATCCACTTTCCATCATATTTTCAAATCCACCAAAATTTTCCTAAACCAAACCCACCCTAAAGTAACAATAGAAAAATAAACGTATTGTGTTTTGTGCACGACGACTTGATGGTAACGGGCGATGCGAAATCTGGGGTGAAGCAAGCATAGAAGCAGGCGTGTATCGGAATGTTGATTTAGCGATTAGTAAATGCTGTGGATTGACTTTCCGCACAGATCTTCCCGACGATTCGGTTCGATTTGATTTTTATAAAGAAATTAAATCAAATAATTGGTCATTGATTTAAAAAATTTGAAACCGAACTGAACCGTTAGTTTTAAAAAACCAAACCGAATCAAATCACATGGTTCGATTCGATTCGGTTAATTTTTTTGATGAAATTTAATGACTAATTTAACTACTAAATAAGAGATTTTTTATATAAAATCCTAGTTTTGTTCGGTTTGGATTGGTTTGGTTTAAAAAAATTAAAAATGGAACCAAACCATTAGTCATCGGTTTTTTAAAATTTTAAACCTTAACCGAACCACTAACATTTCAAACCGAACCAAATCTATCGATTTGGTTCGATTTGATTCAATTCATCGGTTTATCGATTTTTATTTACACTCCTAATTTTCTCCATCTTTTTTATATTATTATTTTTAGGAAAAGGGACTCCGCTTGGCACAACAGAAAATTTATCTACATTAGTGGATGAAAAGATAATAATACTCTAAAATAAGTTGTGGTATGCTTAATACGTATGAGTGATTTGATAATTAATATATGAAAGAGAAAAAAATAAAAAAAAGTATGTGAGAATTGATGAATAAGATGTTTTTCCTTTCTTTCTTATATTAATGAATAAATTTTCCATGTTTATTAAAAACAATAAAACTAAATATGTGATGATATTACTGTATTTTCACCTATTAATGTAAATAAATATTCTAAGTGTCTTGAGCCCATTATTTTTTTACAAATATCTAATTTAGAATCGTCAAGTTCTTTCAGATTTAGGGCGTGTTTTTTCTGTTGAACTGGATGGAACAATGGCCTACGGACCCTCGGCTCGAGACATAATCTCCTCAAGACGATTTGATCTTTAATGGAAGCTTCTGATCAAGGCTTGAAGCTATCCATTCTGATGTGAAGCCAAGACGTGATTCTCCATAGCGAGGCCTCCACCAGAGCCGCAGCAGCATCTCCCATGGGATCGAATGTGACGTCGCACCTTTTCTTTCAAATTTCCCAAACCCTGAAAGCGAAGAAGCTGAGAATTTTGATGAAGCCCACATCTGAATTTCTGCTCGGATTTAGGAACCAGTCTGAGACAGGGCCTTGGAAGTACGTCCATCCCGGCTTGAGACTCACTATCCCAGCCAATCCATTCCAGATGCTCCTGGCCGTGTCCCCATGCACGAACACATGCTCGAAGGTCTCAAGAGCTCCCTCCTCGCAGTAGCGGCATTTTGAGGCAAGGTCAGAACATTTCTTCCGGAGGAGGTCGTCCAGGGGGATGGCATTGTGTCTGATCTTCCAGAGGAGCCAGTTGATCTTTTCCAAAATATGTTTCAACTAGACTGGGCCCCAGGAGCGGCTGTGCCCAGTCGAAAGCGCTGTGGTCTGTCTGTAGGCTTTAGCTGAGACACATCCTCTCTTGGCGCACGTCCAAACCTCGTCTTGACAAAGTCGGATGTTGTCAAGCTTGGTCCTAGCGTGTTGCGGGCGAAGCTGTCTTCAGGATAGTATCTTGGATCACCTTTCAGAGACTGTTGGATAACACCATGCAAGGAGAGTCGTCCCAGAGGGCACAGTCGTTGCCTCTCCCTATGATAACTCTTGAGTTCTCTGTGAGTTCTTCCTCTATTATCTTCAACATCTTCCACTTCCCGAACCCCTGGTGCACGAAATGATGCGGTATTTGGATGACGTAAAGATCACCCAGCATGAATTCTTCTGAAGGGAGTTCTGTTGTGCGGAAGCGTGTAATATAACAAGTAAATTATTGAACAACTAATTGCAACGAATGGTTCCCAGGAAAGATTGGGGAGACACAACGGTCTACTTCAGAATATCCAATCTCCTAGACAGAACCACCCTTCAGAATATCCCCAGGTATTCCTAGACAGGATATTCCTATGCAATTAAAAGCACAATAACCACTAAATTATACTACCAAAAGGAAAGCTACTAAAACAATAATAAAAGCAAGAACACCAAATTTAACGAGGTTCAGCCAGTGGGGCCTACGTCCTCGGACACCAACACAAAATTTATATTTCTCAAGAAATATTACAGGGGGGGAAAGAGTATCCTTTAGCTTACTAGAAGATAGTAGCTTAGGATTGGTGTGTTTAACAAGGAAGAAGTGGGCCTC